>CM074719.1:615335944-615562524 GCA_037306005.1 Rhinophrynus dorsalis | reverse complement strand
TCTGGCACTCAAAGGGTTAAAGGTTTGTCCACCTGCAATACAGACTAGAACTGACTGTTTAGTACTGAACCCCTGCCTTGTGTGTAGCTGTGATGTGCAAGGCCTGCTGTCTTTAGTATAAGTCACCACGAGCCCGGGGTTACATAATCCTATCGATTTTGTGATACGGAGCAGTACATCTTTTTTTTATGAAAAATAAATGTTTTATAGGGCTTTTTCTGTTTTCCCTCTAAATAAAACAAGGGTTCTCCCTCTGCAGAGAGTGTTTTCATTCAAATATTTCTACATCTCAGACTTCCTGATTTATTTATTTTATACATTAAAATGTAATTTTCTTTTGTGATCATCAAGTGGTGCTATTACTAACGCTTGCTATGGTGAGCCATAGTCTATGACTCAAGCTTTCCTATAGAGAGCTCCTGTGTTCATCTTTTCTCGGTCCTGAGTTTTTAAAACCCCTACAAGTTGTATTGTAGATCAGGGGTAGACAACTGTAGTCCTCAGGACCTACCCAAAGTGCATATTTTCAGGATATCTCTACTTGAGTAAATGGTTCAGTCTCTTTTATTAATCCTCTTGTGCTCAGACTGATATCTTGAAAGCATGTCTTGTTGAGGACCTGGGTGGACTGCCCCTGATGATGTATGGTTCATGTTCTCCACAAGATTGTCCACACTTCTTCTCTCCTATATTGGAGGAACTGTGGAGCTCGTAGCTCATTTATTCATATCTACTGGTCCTTCCCTCCTTTTAGTCACTTTTTGGAAACTGTTTGCAGGTTTCATCCATAACGTCATCCTGTTGGATATCCCATAGACTCTTTCCTCTGTTCTGCCTTGCAAAATATATCTTGGTGTTAGATCCCAAGACTCATTAGTACTGTGTTTACTTGAATATTGGGTGTCCCTGAAAAAAAGGCTATCACCCACATTTTAAAGGGATAGTAATACCTGAAAATAAGTTTATTTTATATTGTAGCCCTTAAATAACCATGAAAAAAATGATATGTCTTATCTCCCAAACCTTTATGGTTTGGGAGATATTCAGAAGTAAAGTTTCCCCTGGAGTGACGTCATTGCTCCACCCTTCAGATTTGGAATCCGGACCGGCTGTGCCTCTCCACAAGTGCTGAGATCATGATCTTTAAAAAGAATTTCTTAATTGGAATGATCTACAAAGTGTGCTTTCAAGCCAGGCACATTGTACACAGTTCCAATTAAGTAGTTCTTTTCAAAGATCGTGATCTCGGCACTGCTAAAGAGCTGCCGGTTGCTCTGTGGACTGAATTCCAAATCTGTCCACTAGATGGCAGACTTGGCTGAAACAGCCAGGAAAAGAGAATTTTACTATATTTTACATGTGAATATCTCCCAAACCATAAAGGTTTGGGAGATAAGACTTATATCATCTTTCATGGTTTTTTAAGGGCTACAATATAAAATAAACTTATTTTCAGGTATTACTAGCCCTTTAGTTTTAAATTGAAGGGAAAAAATCATGAACACAAGGGGATCCTGTATGCGTCTGTCTTTTTCTCTTTTCTCCTGTCCGTACAGTATCCTGGCAGAATGTCTATCTAGTGGGAGTGTAGCTTGAATTTGGCACCTGTTTCTTTGCTTCCTTCTTCAGGTCTTGTCTTTCAGTGCGCAAACTAACATGATATAGGAAGTGACAAAACACATTATGTTGTACCATGTGAGTCTGCATTGATAGGGAGTACCCAGAGAAGGAAACCAGTATGAAAGCAGCAAATTCACATATGTCTCCTGCTGAATGGGATTTCTGTTGGGTTGCCTGCTGGGCTGAATCTTCTGCTGGTACAATGGGCAACATAATTTGCAGGAGATATCATTTTTTTGTTTGTTTTTTTCAGGGAAAAATAAGCCTTTGTCATTAAAGCGGAACTACCACCCGACACAATCTTTAGCTTCACTAAGTCCCCATCTGGCGACTAGCTGCTTAGTAGTGCTAGTCGCCAGAATAATTACCTGAATTAGTGGATATCTGCTCTCTTCCATGGGTGACAGGTTTAGTAGCTCAAGTTGCCAGAATAATTACTTTTGGATCAACGATGGTAAACAGGAATAGGAAAAGGGTTGAACTAGATGGACGCAAGTCTTTTTTCAACCTAAATTACTATGTTACCTTATTTAATAGATTTAAGCTTTCTTCCCCGGCTGACAGGCAGGACGGAGCGTGGACATCTTGCCATTGTGATGTCCGCGCGCCTGTGCTGTCAGTCCCTTTTGGAGCCGACTGGCTCCTAGCAACGCCTCCTGGACCCGGCTGGGACTGACAGCGAAGGCGCACGTACATCACAATGGCAAGATGTCCGCGCTCCGTCCTGCCTGTCAGCCTGGGAAGAAAGCTTAAATCTATTAAATCAGGTAATTATTCTGGCGACTAGCGCTACTAAGCAGCTAGTCGCCAGATGGGGACTTAGTGAAGCTAAAGATTGTATCGGGTGGTAGTTCTGCTTTAAAACAAGCTCTCTCTCTTTCTTTAGAGAAGGCGTTGTCTAGATCAGTGGTTCTGAGCCCATAACCTTAGAGCCCACTAACAGGCCGGGACTTGAGGATTCCCCTGATTGAGTACAGATGACTGAATCAGAATGAGTGAACCACTGATGAACTAACTGCGCTCAGGCAGGGAAATCCTGATCTCCTAAGCAGTCTGGGCCCTGAGCTCATGAATTGAGAACCACTGGTTTAGAGAAGCGATTCTCAACTCCAGCTCTCCGGACATACCAACAGGCCAGATTTTAAAGATATCCCTAATTAAGCTCAGGTAAATCAATCAACATGACTGAGCCACTGGCTACCCAGCTGCAATCAACATAGGATATCCAAAAACATGGACGGTTGATGTGTCCTGAGAACCGTAGTTGAGAACCACTGGTTTGGAGTATGGCACATTTATAAATTAGACATTATCGCAGTTTACCATACTATATAGCAGGGCTTATAATTTTAAGTCCTTTGCTACTAGCCAGACATGAAAAGTTACTCGCCACTGCAATACATAACATACCCACCAGGGCTGAATTTCTACTCGCCAGGGCTAAATTTTCACTCGCCATTGGCTAGTGGTGAGTGGAAATTTTGAGCCCTGTTATATATTAATACATGGTAGTTACGAGAACCCTATAAAAATAATGCAGCTGTTAATTCTACTAGAATCTTACAACGCCTTTATAATGTTTCGAAACCAGATTTCTGAATTCCAAATTTATGGATCACTAGTCGTAAAACACCTCTTGAATAGATCACAGACAGAGCTGAAATTACTATACTCGTTTGATTAAGCCGTTGGATGACGGCTAAAGTCCATTATACTCCAATATTTGAAATATCATCTCTGTAACCTTTAAGTGAGATAATAGCAAATACTGCATAATACAGATCACTCAAGTACTCTCCTTTGTGACGCATAACTGGTTTGTGTGGAACATTTCAGCAAAGTGACAATTATATGTTTTGCTTTTTTTTACCTCAAGTTTTATTATCCCCATTTTTCCCAGACTAATTTTTTTACATTATTTTTTTTTTGTGTAATAAATGTTACATTTTAATTTACGATATAGCATGCTTATCATAAGCTACTGCAAGTTGTGAGCAAAAAGCTGATTTCTTTCTCCTATTTTGAAATATATTTACCTTAAGGGGAATGTCTCTAAGAAGTCAGATATTTGGACCCCTTGGATATATATATTTTTTTATTATTAAACTTAAAGGGATAGTAATACTTAAATATTACTAATCCCCATATTGTAGCCATGTTAAAAAGAATTGAATTGTCCCCAGGCTCATCTCTCAAACCTTTATGGTTTGAGAGATAACCGCACGCAAAGTCCCCCCTTCCCTGAATTTAGCGTTGTACTGACTGAAGGGGAAGTCTGTCGTACGAAAGACTTGTGGCTCTGCAACTGATCCGAGATTGTGTTAGTTAAAAATAATTATTTAATTGAAACGGTCTACTACGTGTGCTTGGTTTGTGATTGGTTTGCAAGCAGATATAGAACACCGTTTTAGTGAAATAATTATTATTCACTAACGCGATCTCGGCTCTGCTGCATAGCCATCTGATGAAAATAATACTGGATATCCCTGCAGTCAGTACGATGCTGACTTCAGGGAAGGGGGAGGGAGGGGGAACTTTGCGTTCGGTTATCTCTCAAACCATGAAGGTCTGGGGACAATTCAGTTCTTTTTAAAATGGCTCCAATATGGGGATTAGTAATATTTAAATATTACTATCCCTTTAAGATGATATTAAAGTGTTAGTAATGTCCCAGAAAAAAAATCTTTATCATTTTGTAGTGCTTAAAAAGTTCAACTATATGCAACTTAGCCTATCTCTCAAACTGCTATGGTTTGAGAGAGATTCCCATTGAAAGTTCCCCCCCCCCCCCATGTCAGCTGTAAAGCTGGTAGAAGGAGATCCGTGTCGGCCGACATGAGGAGGCTCTTCAGCAGAGCCGCCATTGTGTTATTTAAAACGAATTACTTCATTGGAATGGTCTCCAAAGTGTGCATGTAAACCAGGCACACTTTGTAGACCTTTCGAATGAAGTTATTCTTTTTAAATAATGCGATGGCAGCTCTGCTGAAGAGCCACCAGTTGGTCCCTGGACTGGATTCCTGTGCAGTCAGCACAGTGCAGACGTCAGGGAAAGGGGAGGGAGGGGGTAGCTTTCAATGCCTATATCTCTCAAACAGTAGCGGTTTGAGAGATAGGGTTTGTTGCATATAGTTGAACTTTTTAAGTACTACAAAACAATAAAGATTTTTTTCTAGGACGTTACTGTCCCTTTAACCCCTAAAGCCTAATTTTCACATGCTCTATTAAAGTGGATCTATCACATATAGATATATAATGCTCATTAGATAGAACATTTTGCGAAAAAGTTAAACATGTTGGTAATTTAAAAAAAAACAAACTGTTATCTGCACAAAAATTCAAGTTTAAAACATGCCCAGCAGCCTACTTCCTGCTTGCAGCACTGCCTCTGCCGTACCACTACCCAGCATCCTCCAATGACAGAGGCTTTCTTTCTCTAAGCTGGAGTGTTCTCATTGGCAGAGATCGATATCTAGCCAATGAGATCTCTCCAGCTTACAGACAGACATCCTCCGCCATTGGAGTATGCTGGGTAGTGGGACGGGAGCAGCCTCTGTGCGGCAAGTAGCTTGCCGCAGCGGCAAGTGGAAGTAGGCTGCTGGGCACCTTTTAAACTTGAACTTTTGAGTAGATAACGGGTGTTTTTCAAAAATGACTAACATATTGACCCTTTTAGTGCCAATTGGGTACTTAAAGTGATAGTAATGTTTCATAATCAAAGCAGCTCTAATTAATCATCATAGTATTTGCGCTTTGGCAAGTGTTATTTCAATTCTGTCAGAGTTGTAGTTCAAGAGTAATTCAATGACAAAGTATCCCCCTCCCGCTCCTTTTACTGATGTAACACTGCTCAGCCAGATCAGAAGGGAGGTGCCCAGGTAGACTGCAGAGAGCGACAATCTTCATTTAAGATAAGGGAAAAACCTGATAAACTTGTCAAGGGGGGCAGGGCTTTCATTGTTCTCATAGGAAGAAGATTGTCCCCTGCTGTTATCTGTCTGGTCTATGGACTGGATTCCACATCTGAGAAGAGATGGCTTACACTAGGTAAAAGGGGCGGGAGGGGAAACTTTGCTTGTGAATATCTCTCAAACCATAAAGGTTTGAGAGATAAGACTTATATCATTCTTCATGTTTTTTTAATGCCTACAAAATAAAATAAATATAAAATGAAGTATTACTATCCCTTTAAAGCATTGCTCTGTAGTGTGTTGCATACCCCTCTGGCATTCAAAGGGTTAAACTTTTTCGCTAAACGCTCTATCTAATGAACATTAGATATCTATATGTGATAGATCCACGTTAAGCATTGTCTACTGGTCCACCACATATTTCCCCTCTCTTCTCATCCTTTTGTCCTCACTTCTTTTCCCTTTTCCATTCTTTGTTTTTCTCCAGGTTTATGTAAAGAAATACACAACAGGAGATGCTGATACCATGTGTTTTTATTATACAGTGAACTCTATACTATCTTCATCCTTATTGCCTGTTAACCCTTTGAGTGTCAGACAGGGTTAAACATTTCTTATACAAAAAAAAACAACTGCAAAGAAATAATAATAATATCGGACGGCAGTTGACAATGTTCTTTACAAGTTAATGAAGAAAAAAAAAAGTTTTGAGCTGTAGCAACTTTGAAATGAAAATCTCCCTGCAGTGGATCTGCAGGCAAAGTCCTGTAACATATACACTTTCATTTAAAAATGTATACTGCTTCCTTCATGATCAGGCACAGTTTCACACTAATGGCGCAATTTATTTTGGTAATAGTGATCTATAAACACGTAATCTGAATATAATATATATATATATATATATATATATACTAGTTGAAGAGGCCGTTACACGGGTCACAGTGCCACTTCCAGCCACTTGCGGGGCAGTCATGCGCAGTAGAGAATGCCCACGCCGCGGCTGATACAGGGCTGTATCAGCCGTGGCGCGGGCAGTCTTTACTGAGCATGACTTCAGAACGCGCAGCAGTCTCTACTGCGCATGACTGCGTTGTTACACACGTTTTAGCAAATTATTATATAGGAGATATACCGTAAAATCTCGGGTATAATATGCACAATTTTACCCCACTTCACCTAATGTGAAGTGGGGGGTACATTTTATAGCCAAAAATTTTTTATAAAAAAAAAAAATTAAGTCTGCCAGATCCCTTCCGTCCCTCTCCCGGCGCTATCTGCTGCTAAAATACCATTTACTTACTTCAATGTTCAAGTCCCCGCATTTTCCCCATTAGCAGGCAACAAATAACCCATGTCAGTATTCCCTGTGGGCGGCATGCTTCCATTCACCACCCACTTCCTTCAGGACCTGCCACCTCTAGCCAATGGTAATGCCCTGTGAGGATCTGAAGGTCCTCACAGGGCAATACCATAGCCGGAAGGAAGCGGGCAGCTAATGGAAGCGTGCCGCCCACAGGGAATATTGACATCTGTTATATGTTGCCTGCTAATGGGGGAAATGCGGGGACTTGAATTTTGAAGTAAGTAAATGGTATTTTAGCAGCGGATAGCGCCGGGGGAGGGAGGGAAAGTATCTGGAAGGCTTAATTTTTTTTCTTAAGAGGGGAAAACAAGGGTGCGTATTATACACAGGCGCTCTTGTTTTCCCCTAAATCTTGGGCATAATATACACTTGCATATTATACACCTAAGATTTTACTATATATAATACACACACATGTACAACAAGTAATGATTTGTTTTCAAAACATCGATGCCAAAAAACGGTCATTGTGCGTGATTCAAATCCCCCCCCCCCAACCCAGCAAGACAGTAAAGCAGGGCTACAGGAGGATCAGAGACAAAGCCAAGTGATCTTTTGGTCGCTGGCACTCATAGGGTTAATGCCTAACTAACACTATATGTTTACCGTGTGTGACAGATCCACCTGCTGTTGGATACACAGAAGGGGAAAGATCAACATCGTTTTGTATAAATATGAGGCTGCTTTTGTTAACTGGTTTGCTGAGTCTGTACGTATGTTTGGTTGTGGTCTGTTTTGGGAAAATTGAAGTAAATAAATCCAGTATATTGGTTACAGGGCTTTCAGACATGAGCACCATCCGTTACTGTTTACTAAAATCAACTGCTTCGCAGCAAGAGAGAAACTGGGAAGTGTTAGTGACTCTGAATGAATCCATTGCTCTGTGTGCGGATTGTACAGACCTGGCATGTCCAGATTCATTTTACACAGACATCATGAATTCATCATCCAAGTACTTGCTGTATCAAAATGACCCTGGTCCATTGGTCATATGTCCATGAGAGGAATTCACCATCCAGTGAGGCTGTTATTATTATTCTACTTTATATAGTTGTCACGGATACCCAGAGGACTCAGGAGTCAGAACGTAAATAGAAAATCACCGTTATTAAGGCACAGAACAAGGTAAAGAATGAGACAATAGGAACAGGCAGAAGGTCGGCGGATAAGCACACACTACTATCAGGAATAGTAGGCCGCCTAGACCGGACCAAACTGCTGAGACTAGGCCGGAGCCACTGCAAGTCTCTACAGAAGCTAAGGCTGGAGCAGAAACAGGAACCCCTCGGATCTTCTACCACTGGAACTCGAACTGTAACAGGAACCGGATCCGCCACGGAGGGTCTTCTATTGGAACACGGACTGGAACTAGAACGGGAGACTCCGACCAGTGACAACGGGAAAAACTGACACTCACCTGTTGTCAGTCTAGCTGGGAGGAAAGCTGACTCGTGTCTGTAGTCAACTTTAGCTAGGAGCTGATCACTGATTCACGCCTGCAGTCATGACCACTGAGGTCTAATACCGGACTCACGCCTGCAGTCAGGACCACTGAGGTCTAATACTGGACTCACGCCTGCAGTCAGGACCACTGAGGTCTAATACTGGACTCACGCCTGCAGTCAGGACCACTGAGGTCTAATACTGGACTCACGCCTGCAGTCGGTATAGAAGAGAGTCTACCAGGGCCCCAGGTCTGCGCCAGATGGATGTCTGCAGGAAAGAGGCAATACTGAGACAAGCCGGACAGAGCCAAAGGACAGCACCAGATAGGATGGTCAGACAAGCCTGGTCATACACAGAGAGGTTAGTCAGTCAGAGCCGCAGGTTTGCACCAGATTGGATGTCGGACAAGCCAAGGGTCATACACGTGGCGGATAGTCAGACAGAGCCACAGGTCAACACCAGATCGGGTAGTCAGACAAACCAGGTAATACACAGAGCACAACTTCACTGGAACACCACCAAAGGGCAACTGAAGTGGTGTCCAGGCAGTTTACCTACTAATTGCTCCACCCCCAAGAGGTGGAGCAAATAGTGTAATGTCCCTTTAAAGCACTGAGTCACGACGTTACCAGGGAATCTCTGTGATGCGCGCCCGAGTTCAATGCGGCTGGAGCCACCAGGGGGAGCAGCAAGGAGGCCGGTCGCCTGGCTGAACACCAGTGTGCACCAGTACTCCCAACAGACACGGGTAACCCATGAGGACGCAGAGACCGACAGCCCAGTGGTCTGGCGGCCGGCTGCAAGGTAAGCGATCGCTTACAATAGTGCTAATTTATTCCACAGAGCTGTGCAATAGGGATAAAATATACACAGACATTCATAAGTACAGGTGGTACATACATTGATTTGTAGAGAATAAATGTATATTAGTGGTGCCATCACTTCTGACTGTTACACACTTATGTAGGATTAGGTATTTTCATAGGATGATGCGGTTCTCTTTTTTTATTTAAAATTATATGACTTATCAGTTATCCAAAGTGCTGTGATGTGCTGTATTTGTTGGACTGACCTTTGTTACAGGTGATTATAGTATTTGAATCAGTGGGGGAGGTGCTGGGTTGCCACCCAAGTGAGTCATGTTCTAGGGTCAAGAGGCTTTTTAATCTGTTTTTTAACTAAATATTGTCCCAGTTTGTAGAAGACTGCCACGTGCCCAAATACCCAGGCTTGAACTGGCCATCTGCCACCGCTGTTTAGTTACAGTTGCCTGCAGTGACTTGGCCAATTACACTGATTAGCAATGTGATCCGACATGGTCAGTCGTTTCTTTCAAACGCTGGATTGTGAACGATGGTAGATTATAGCGCTAGTAAAGGGGAACTTTAATTTAGGAAAAAGGGAGAGCATGAAGTTAGGATGAAAGCCACAAGGAATTCTGGGACAAACCAAGTGCACGAAAGGGCACAAATACACATTCCCCAAATTCTCTTTGATTTTAATTTGTCATGTAACACCCATGAATGCTAGAGAGCTTTGCAGTACATTGGTGACCTCTCTAGCATTCAGGGGGTTAAGAAGATTAATTTCAATCAATGGGAATTAGGATATTGGTTATTAAAGGGATAGTATTGTCTCGTTTTCATAAAATTGAATCTTGTAGCTATTAAAAACCTAAACTAAACGCTCCAGCCCTATCTCTCAAACCGTTATGGTTCGAGAGATTTTGGCCAATAAAGGTTCCCCCTCCCTCCACTTTCCCTGATGTCAGCTTTCTAGCTGACTGCAGGGGAATCCGATACCGGGACTGTTGGAAGCTCTTCAGCAGAGCTGAGATCGAGAGACATAAAAAGGGTTCTTTCACTGGAACGGTCTACAAAGTGTGCTTGCAAACCAGGCACACTGACAAACAGTTGTCCATAGAGCGTGATAGAATATGCTGAGTCACTTCCTGTCAGAACTTAGAGGAAGTAATCACACTGTAATTCACTTCGTGATAACTTGAAATTTTATAACTTTTGAATAAAACTGACAGTGGTGGGAGTTTTCTTGTTGTACTCGGCAGGAAATGCCCTATAAGTCACATATGGAATGGAAGGTGAGGCTTCGTATGTGGTCCTTGAAGTGAATACAGTATGTCTGGCTGCTGTAATAGTTTAACTTGATTCTACCTTGTATGTCACTTTATTTAGTGTCATTGTTCTGTGAGACAGTGTTTTTTGCTTTGCCAGGCTAGAGTTGCCTTGAGCCTGTGTACTTTTTGACTTTTGAGACGCGCACATCTTGGCAGTCAGTCTCAATTACGCTGGTTTATTTTTTTTCATATTTATTTATACTGAATCTCCTGCAATACTAATGAAGTAGGTGGGATACCCGTGCCCCAGTACAACTGATATTCCTTATAGTGGAAGCACAGAGAGGATACATGGCCAATCACAGCTCCATTCCTGGGAAGTACAGGCACAATGATTCTGGGATTCTGGTAAGGAATGCTTTTTAAAGGGACACCAACACCTAAGAATTAACTGGGGTTATATACAGTTAACCCTTTGGATGCTAGAGGAGTATGCAACGCATTGCACAGTTTCATCAAGGGCATCGTACAGATTTTCCTGTTCAGTAAAACGGGGATAGACCTGCTGTTGGGAGAACGTTCTCTCAGAGGTTATTAGAGTTTAAACTCCCCCTTCCGCTCAATAACATTGCCCTCTAGTGGTCTGAAAGTTAACTTATACTCCACTTGGTGTTCAAACAGCTATTCTATTGCATTCTGTGGGAGAGGTGTCACTGACAAGTTCTCCATAGAATGTGATAATAACAGCTGAGTCAATTCTTCTTGGAAGAATATAACTTTTGAACAAAAACAGCCGACAGAAGTAGGAATATCCCTGGGTTTTACTCGGTAGGAAAAGCCGTATAACATATAGGGGTGGATACGGCTTCTCTTAATGTACACAGAAGAGTTAATGAATTCTCAGGCTCTGTCGCGTCCTGCTCAGCTCCGTGCTCATACAGTGCTCTTGGCTCCCGCACTCAGTTCTTGTGATTAGCTGAAAAGCTAAACCTGTTGTTTCAGTAGAGTTATTCCATCACAGTGCCAATGGGGAAAGTTGGGCCTCTTTTACTGAATATGGCTGGCTGTGCCAGGTTTAAGTCACTTATTTGGAACCCTATTTCCCATCACCTTTAACCCTTTGAGTGCCAGAAGGGTACGGAATTCATTGCTTTGCAATGCATTCTGTACCCCTCTGGCACTCAAAGGGTTAACTAGGCAAGGGCTGTTCCCCAACTGCTGCAGCGCTAATAGTTGTTGGTCCCTAACAACTGGAGTGTCCGTGGTTGCCTACTGCTGTTTTAAGTCTTGCTCACACACGCAACATTATTGTCCAAAAAATGGAACCAGTGGCCCTAAGTCATGCAGTTTCCATGGGCTGCTATTGCTTTGTGTGATGCAGATTGCTGCACCTTCCCTAGATTCTGCTTTGAACGTGGAAGTTGCAGCATTGGTTATATAAACAGTAGACACGTTCATGCTTCCCTGTGTAGTGGTGTTCATCTGGTCTGTCGTTACAGCAAGCTCCTTTATCATTATACCATTATAGACGTGATGCACACCAGTACCAAGGGACGCATGAACGTGTACTCCCTGGGACAGCTGGGAGGGAGGTGGGAGGAGAATTACAGGACTGAATAGTCCTGCTCTGCTGTGTCGCAGAATTCAGAAGTGCCCAGCATGAAGTGGAAATTAACCCCGCACCTTGCGGTCCGTTAAGGACCACGGAGCATTTTTTTTTTTCTTGCGGCTGTGTTCCGGACTCCCCGAACGGAGTGCAGCCGCGAGGGGAGCCCGGAATTCCATGACGGTCCACTTCCGTCATGGGTCGTTAAGGGTATAACAACCCATGACTGAACAGGACCGTCATGGGTCCTTAAAGGGATAGTAATACTTCGTTTTAACTTTATTTTATTTTGTAGGCATTAAAAAAACATGAAGAATGATATAAGTCTTATCTCTGAAACCTTTATGGTTTAAGAGATATTTACAAACAAAGTATCCCTTCCCTGTTCAACCAGATCAGAAGGGAGATGCCCAGGTAGACTGCAGAGAGGGACAATCTTCAATTAAGATAATGGAAAAAGCTGAAAAACTTGTCAAGGGGGGAAGGGCTTTCATTGTTTTCATACAAAGAAAAATGTCCCCTTCTGTTATCTGTCCTGTCATACAACCAGACTCACATCTGAGAAGAGATGGCTTACACTAGGAAAAAGGGGCGGGGAGGGGAACTTTGCTTGTGAATATCTCATAAACCATAAAGGTTTGAGAGATAAGACTTATATCATTCTTCATGTTTTTTTAATGCCTACAAAATAAAATAAAGTTAAAACGAAGTATTACTATCCCTTTAAGGTGTTAAAGATCAAATATATCCAGGGCTTAAAGTTTGAAGTCCATTGCTACTAGCCAGACCTGAAAAGTTACTCGCCACTGTAAGCCATTACATACCCACCAGGGCTGAATTTCTACTCACCAGGGCTAAAGATTCACTCGCCATTGGCTAGTGGCGAGTGGAAATTTTGAGCCCTGAAATATATTACAAAGTATGTAAGTAGAGGGAAAAAACGCGGATCCAAATATAATTTTAATAGATTAACAAATTACGAAACAGTCTTTTAGAGGTGAACGTTCCCCTTTAAATAAGTGAGTGTGTCAAATTAAAAGTCACTTCTTCCCAGGATATAGTTGCCATTTAATACTACTCATTACATCAGTAGAGGGTTATTACACTTTTTCCGTTCTGGCCCATAATGGGGAAGATTTAGGCTGTCCAGCTCTAAGATGATTTATTTTATCTGTACTCTCAGACATATACAGTTACTTAACTCTTTTTCTGTCCAACAGGGGGACCTGTCAGACCTGGCTCCTGAGGAACGATGGCGGTGAGTGACCTTCTGTGTCAGTGGTAGCGATCTCCCTTAACTCTTCTCCCATTGGATGATTCAGGGAAACCAGGGTATCCATTATACAAATCCAGTGTTATTGTGAGAAAACGCTCTGGGACATACGCAGGAGTCAAGAGGAGCAATTCTAGAGCAAACCAAATGTAGCATAGCAGACAAATTAAAAATCTCCAATAATTAAAATGATTCTTTTAACTGGAATGTTGGAGAGATCTCAAAAGTATTGTGAATTGCACAAAATGGAAAATGAAAGCAATAATCTTCTCCCGCTCCCTGTTTTACTCATAAAAGATCAATACGCCCTGTAGTAGATTTTCCCCAGTTGTATGTCCTGCAAGATAACTACCCTTTACTGCAATCTAGTAACATCGTCCCCTGACTGTCGTCTGAGTCCCACACACCACGCTGGGCAAATGCAAGTTGGACGTCTCCTTCATATACAACATTCTTTACAAATAGGAACTGGATAAATAAGTTGATAGCAGAGTGTGACAGTAACATAGTAAATTAGGTTGAATAAAGACACATACATCAAGTTTAACCTTTGCCTCATACCCTAGTGACACGAGAATTATACATCTTTCCTGCTAACAAATAAGTTAGTATTTACCAGACCTTCCTGATTTACGTACTAATACACAGTATAACTCTGTATGTTCCCTCTTGAAAGAGATGTATCTAATCTTCTCTTAAATGTATCCATTGTATCTGCCATAAGCACCTCTCTGGACAAGGAATTCCACAATTTAACAGACCTTACTGTAAAAAAAAACCCTTCCTCTGCTGAAGGCTAAACCTCCTTTCCTCTAATCACAAGGGGTGTCACCTGATCAGGCCTTGGAATGAATAGCTCACAACAGAGATCACTGTATTGACCTCTCATATACTTGCACAGAGTGACACAGCAGAGTGACACAGCGACACAGCAGAGTGACACAGATGATGGGGCTGAAAAAAGACAACCATTAAGTTCAGCCCATGCCAAATTCCTTCTTTATTCAATATGACAGTTGAATATTTCTCTACATGAACATCCTATCTGCTTCGATACCATATGTCCTAATTTTCAATATTGTTGTGAGCCAGAAAGGTTTCCATTACCTTTTTTTAAAACAATTACAGTACCTGGAAAATACAGCTTCACAAGGCCAAGAATTCCATAACTTTACTGCCCTTACTGCAAAAAATCCCTGCTTTTGTTTTTAGTCTAAAGCATGTTTCCTCTAGTTTTAATGGATCACCTCTTATTCTTAGCTCAGCTCAGCTCTTTGAGTAAATGGATCATTGGATAGTTCTTTGTAATGACCTTGAATATATTTGTAAATGGTAATCACATCATCCATTAGATGTCTCTCTAACCCCTTAAGGGCCAGCGGTCCTGGGATTGGTTTCCCTTTAAAGGGGATCTATCACCCCTATACAAGTTTGTCTTAATAGTTCTGTTATATAGCGAATATGTTGAATTCTGTATTAATTTATTTTTTTAAATTGCTATTTGGCTGAAATGTTTCTGCCTGTAAGATGGAGCGGTCTTATTGGCCAGAGAGCGCTACAGCTTACAGGCAGAAAACCTCCGTCATTGGAGGAGGCTGGATAGAGGGAGGGGAGCAGAGTGACAGACTGAGGTACAGAGATGGTAAACGCTCTCTGTCCTGAAGTAGGGTGCAGGGCAATCTTTACTGATTAAATTTCGGCCAAATAGCAATTTAAAGAAAAAAGAAATTAAAGGGATAGTAATGTTAGTAATGTTTCACAAAAACAGCAGCTCCAATTAATCTTCATATTATTTGGACTTTGGAGAGTGTTATTTCAATTCAGAGTTGTAGTACAAGAGTAATTGAATGATAAAGTATCCCCCTCCCTCCCCTTTTACTGATGTAACACTGCTCAGCTCAGATGTGGAATCCAGTCCACAGACCAGACAGATCACCACAAGGGACAATCTTCTTCCTATGAGAACAATGAAAGCACTGCCCCCCCCCACTTGACAGGTTTTTCCTTATGATCACTGAAGATTGTCCCTCTCTGTGATCCATCCGTACAGTCTTGCTGCTCTGAGGTGAGCAGTGTTACATCAGTAAAAGGGGCGGGAGGGGGATACTTTATCATTCAATTACTCTTGAACTACAACTCTGACAGTATTGAAATAACACTCTCCATGACCCAGATACTATGAATATTAATTGGAGATACTTTTATTTTGAAACATTACTATCCCTTTAATACAGTATTCAACCTAATTGCTGTATAACGTAGCTATTAAGACAAGCATGTATAGGGGTGATTGATCCCCTTTAAGGACCAGATTAAGGATGTTCAGCTGACCATGTGTGCCGGCGCACCGAAAGGAGGACTGATAGTGAACCTCTGATGTAAAGAGAATTGTTGTCTGTTTCTTCCAAAGTAAATTGTGTAAAAAAAAAAAGTTACGTTGTATTATGAAAACTGTAATCTGGTCAAGTAAAACAAAGATACCTCTGTTGCTTTTACTACTTTGATATTCTATGGATAGAAGTGGTCTAAGTCTTAGCTGTCCCCTAGAATGCAATAGAAAAGCCTGTGTGGACACAAGGTGGTGCTGTTACTGGCAGGTCAACTTAAAAAAAAAAACAGTTCTGCAATAAATTTTAATGAAGCATCTCTCAGCACTTGGGAGTTCTGTTTATACTCTGCAGGAAAAACCCTCCCATAAATTTATTAATCATAATAATATTTTACGGATGTTTTCATTTCTCCAAATTGTTTCTTACCGCTTGTTAAAGGGATAGTAATGTTTCATAATAAAAGCAGCTCTAATTAATCATCATAGTATTTGGACTTTGGAGAGTGTTATTTCAATTCTGTCAGAGTTGTAGTTCAAGAGTAATTCAATGACAAAGTATCCCCTTCCCGCCCCTTTTACTGATGTAACACTGCTCAGCCAGATCATAAGGGAGGTGCCCAGGTAGACTGCAGAGAGGGACAATCTTCAATTAAGATAAGGGAAAAACCTGAAAAACTTGTCAAGTGGGGCAGGGCTTTCATTGTTCTCATAGGAAGAAGATTGTCCCCTGCTGTTATCTGTCTGGTCTATGGACTGGATTCCACATCTGAGAAGAGATGGCTTACACTAGGTAAAAGGGGCGGGAGGGGAAACTTTGCTTGTGAATATCTCTTAAACCATAAAGGTTTGAGAGATAAGACATATCGTTCATGTTTTTTTTAATGTATACAAAATAAAATAATCTGATCTTTCTGTGTTACATCAGTAAAACGGGCGGGAGGGGGATACTTTGTCATTGAATTACTCTTGAACTACAACTCTAACAGAACTGAAATATCACTCTCCAAAGTCCAAATACTATGATGATTAATTAGAGCTGCTTTTATTATGAAACATTACTATCCCTTTAAATGTTTTGTTATAAATTCATTCTTACCAATTATTCTGCCTGCTCTGGTTTCAGGGTGGAACATGCGCGAATGCACGCCAAGCATCGGGGCCACGAGGCTATGCATGCCGAAATGGTTCTCATCCTCATTGCCACGCTGGTGGTGGCTCAACTCATATTGGTGCAGTGGAAGCAGAGACACCAAAGGTCTTACAATGTAAGTCTTACACTTGCAATCTAGATGACCAGTATGAAATCCACTTTCTGTAGTCCAACAGCAATGAATATCTTGTTGGCCGCACCTGCTGTGAACATTGTTTGGCTAAGAATACGACCTTGTTATTACTAAGTGCAGTTCTAGAACCTTATGTCTGTTAGAACTAACGATTATTTGATCAACATTGATAATCTTGTGTCCTCTTTATATAAACACACAAGGCCATCTAGAATTCAGTGTACAAAAATTTAAGAAGGGCTGCATATTAGAAAAGAAATAGACATTTGGACATACAGAAACATAGAATTTGGTGGCAGATAAGAACCATTCTGCCCATCTAGTCGCCCATTTTCCTACTGTAAAAACCTCAAACCTTATTTGGTCCTTGGTCTTTTCTTATGTTAAGGACAGTCTTATGCCTATCTCATGTATGATTAAATTCTGTAACTGTATTAACCTCTACCACTTCTGCTGGTAGGCTATTCCACTTATCTGCTACCCTGTCAGTGAAGTAAAACATTCTTACATTACATCTAAGCCTGTGTCCCTCTAGTTTTAGACTATGGCCTCTTGTCCTAACATTTTTACTCCTGTGAAATGTATTTCCCTCCTGCACTTTGTTGAATCTCTTCATGTATGTGAATGTGTCTATCATATCCCCTCTCTCTCTTCTCTCCTCCAAGCTATACATGTTCAGATCCTTTAGTCCAGTGGTTCTCAACTCCTGTCCTCAGGACCCACTAACAGGCCAGGATTTGAGGATTTCCTTGTTAGAGCACAGGTGAGTTAATCAATATGAATGAGCCTCTGATCACCACACCTGTGCTCTAGCAGAGAAATCCCTAAGTCCTGGCCTGTTAGTGGGTCCTGAGGACAGGAGTTGAGAACCACTGCTTTAGTCTATCCTGATATGTCCTTTCCTGTAAATCATTCACCATTTTAGTAGCCCTTCTCTGAATTCTCTCTAGAGTATCTATATCCTTCTGGAGATGGGGTCTCCAGTACTGTACACAATACTCTATAGTATCTATATCCTTCTGGAGATGGGGTCTCCAGTACTGTACACAATACTCTAGGTGAGGTCTAACTAGAGATCTGTAGGGTGACATGACCACTTCCCTTTTTGTGCGACTAATGCCCCTAGCTATACAACCCAGTACCCTGCTTGCATTCCCCACCGCTTTGTTACATTGCCTGCCTACCTTTGTACAACATATGTATCAATGTGTCATTGTATTATTGTAAAAAATTGTCTTTGCAAAAGTTAATGCCTGTTAAAAATGCGAGTATGTGACAGATTGAGAGTGTTGTTTTAAAAACTGGATTAGCGACTATCTTCAAATTGTTTACTGTTGTTTAGAAAACATTTAGTTGTTTTATTTACTGACACACAAGGCTATATGAGATGTAAGGTTATAACAGACCTAGGTCAACTTTCTCTACATAGTGATTACTTACTGTTAGTCCTTGAACGTTGATACATATGGACGTGTCATAGTTCCTAATAAATACGTTTTAGCAAATGTTTAGAGACCTGTTGATACTATTTCCCCATACAGGGAGACATACTAAAAAGAGCTGGAGGGTTAAAGGGATAGTAATACTTCGTTTTAACTTTATTTTATTTTGTAGGCATTAAAAAAAAACACGAAGAACGATATAAGTCTTATCTCTCAAACCTTTATGGTTTGAGAGATAGTCACAAGCAAAGTTTCCCCTCACTGACCAAAACAGTCAAGGCTGCCATCTAGCTGTCAGATTTGGAATCCAGTCCGCAGATCAACCGGTGGCTCCTCAGCAGAGCAGAGATCGCAAGATATAAAAATAACTATTTAATTGGAAGGGTCTAAAAGGTGTGCTTGCAAACCAAGAGCACTTTATAGACTATTCAAATGAAGTAGTTCTTATATCTCACGATCACGGCTCTGCTGTAGAGCCATGGCCGGTTCACAGGCTGGATTCCAAATCTGACAGCTAGATGGCAGACTTGACGATTTTGGTCAGTGAGGGGAAACTTTGCTTGTGAATATCTCTCAAACTATAAAGGTTTGAGAGATAAGACATATCGTTCTTCATGTTTTTTAATGCCTACAAAATAAAATAAAGATAAAACGAAGTATTACTATCCCATTAAACACTACAGTGAGATTAATGTGAAATAACCTATTCAGTTATATTATTTTATGGAGCCTACGCATGACGACAGGGATGGGCAATGTGATACTGTTGCTATATTAAAGGGGATCTCTCACCCCTATAAAAGTTAGGCTTATTATGTACATTATATAGCGATAATGTTAAACACTATTTGGGCTAAAATTATTGCTTACATAGTGCCCTGCACCCTATTTCCGCATATACTGGTCTTGTCGCTATTCCTCTGCTCCCTTCCCACTACCCAGCCTCCTCCGATGACGGAGGCTTCTGCCTGTAAGCTGGAGCGATCTCATTGGCTAGATATCGATCTCTGCCAATGAGATCGCTCCAGCTTACAGACAGACGGCAATCTGTGTTAAGAGCAGCGTATGCGGAAGTAGGGTGCTGGGCACTCTGTAAGCAATAATTTTAGCCCAAATAATGTTTTTAAAAAACGCTACATACTGTAGCTAATGAGCCTATTTTTTATAGGGGTGAAAGATCCCCTTTAACCCCTTAACGACCGGCGGTCCTGGGACATTTCCGTCCCATAAGGACCGCATAGAACCACGTGGACGCGCCGGTACACGTGACCTGTCGCGTGTATCGGCGCGTCACTATGGGGCCTGATAGAGATCGCTTCGATCTTGGAGCGGTCAATTTCAGGCCCTATTTTTACTTACAGCGCTCCCGGTAGAGCGATGTAAGTAAAAACTACGTGACGTACTATGACTGTCATCGGTCCTTGAGTATTTCAAGGACCGCGACGGTGATAGTACATCACATGTTGTTAAGGGGTTAAACTCTAATCTTCCTCTATCAGCTGTTGGGAGCTACAACCCCCATCATTCACAAATAGCCAGTTCTGCCAACAGCTTTACTTACCCCTACCTTTGTGCATCCTTATGCAGTTCTTCTTACTACGTGATCCTCAATGTATAGTTAACTTCTTTAATTTTAACAAGTATGGTCATTCCTCCCCCCCCCCAAGTGATAGGTTCAACAAAATTATTGTCATTTAGTCTTGTTCCTTGTGCTTTTTAAACTTATTTTTACTTTATTCTAATGCAGTGATTTATACCGTTCCTGTAGTTGGATGTGTGCGCACATGTATAAATATCTCTATCTAGCCCTAGACTTAGCTCAGTGACTCAGTGGTAGGAAGTGTTCTTATCAGGCTGGTAGCGACTGGCACCTCGCTGTACGGCTGTGTACGTACAGATATAATGGCTGTGTTTGGACTGAAACACAATACAGCAGTGGACTGCCTTACAGAGCACATCTTACAATGAGCTTCTGTCTCTGTTGGTAAAGTGCATTACTTAACCCTTGAGTTTCATACCATCTGCAACATTTTGCCCAGCTCATGGGCAGTATCCAAATGCAGTTTCTAATAAATTTCACATAATTTTTCCTTACATAGCTTGAACACTGCTCTCTCTATCACTTATTACACAACGGGCGTGTGTTTTTGGGTTTTTTTCCCCTTCCCATGTGATACAGTTTGCTTCCTCTGAAGCACACCAGTTTTTTATTTTTTATTTTATTTATTTTTTTAACCTAATCTAGCACACATGAACTAGTAGGGCCAGTAAAACCTAACCCCCGCCTCTCAATGCCTTACAGTTCAAGAATAGTTGTCTGTTAACCCCTTTGAGTGCCAGACAGGTAGCGCTGAATACTTCTTTGGCACTCAAAGGGTGAACTATAATTACTGTTATTGACTTGACCAATATATAAATAAATCCACATTTCTGAATAGCTGACAGGCTATATTTCACTATCGTTATCAATATAAAATAAAAAAATGAGGCCCTCACATTTATGGTTCTTAATCAAGTGGCCACAATTGAAAAAACGTGGATGCCTCTGCCATAGAGCAGTGGTTCTCAACTCCTGTCCTCAGGACCCACTAACAGGCCAGGACTTAGGGATTTCTCTGCTAGAACACAGGTGTGGTGATCAGAGGCTCATTCACATTGATTAACTCACCTGTGTTCTAACAAGGGAATCATGTGATCAGAGGCTCATTCACATTGATTAACTCACCTGTGCTCTAACAAGGAAATCATGTGATCAGAGGCTCATTCACATTGATTAACTCACCTGTGCTCTAACAAGGAAATCATGTGATCAGAGGCTCATTCACATTGATTAACTCACCTGTGCTCTAACAAGGAAATCATGTGATCAGAGGCTCATTCACACTGATTAACTCACCTGTGCTCTAACAAGGAAATCATGTGATCAGAGGCTCATTCACACTGATTAACTCACCTGTGTTCTAACAAGGAAATCATGTGATCAGAGGCTCATTCACACTGATTAACTCACCTGTGTTCTAACAAGGAAATCATGTGATCAGAGGCTCATTCACTTTGATTAACTCACCTGTGCTCTAACAAGGAAATCATGTGATCAGAGGCTCATTCACACTGATTAACTCACCTGCGCTCTAACAAGGAAATCATGTGATCAGAGGCTCATTCACACTGATTAACTCACCTGTTCTCTAACAAGGAAATCATGTGATCAGAGGCTCAGTCACATTGATTAACTCACCTGTGTTCCAACAAGGAAATCATGTGATCAGAGGCTCATTCACACTGATTAACTCACCTGTGTTCCAACAAGGAAATCATGTGATCAGAGGCCCATTCACATTGATTAACTCACCTGTGCTCTTACAAGGAAATCATCAGATCCTGGCCTGTTAGTGGGTCCTGAGGACAGGAGTTGAGAACCACTGCTTTAGTGGAACAGGCACATCCTGCTAATACCCCTTCCACACTTATCATGTCCTGTCCAAAAAAGCCTAATGACCACTTAGAATTTTGCGAAACAAAGGAGAAAGGGCAGTAGCAACACTGAATGGCTCTTAAATCATCTTTATTCACTTATAACTGAGAACACTTCCACATGTATGAAGTTGCACCTTGGATAAAGAGATATAGTATTCTCAATACGTTCTGGATGTTTTTTTTTCCACAGTGGGGACAAGACACTTGCTGTCAGGATGCTGGAACCACAAACTCCACCCACTAGAATATGTATTTTGTTAAATCCTTTAAAGGGATGGTAATACCTCAAGTAAACTTTAGCTCCAAGTATTCGCTACATTTTTTTTTAAAGCAGAACTACCATGTCACAAAATGTTTAGCTTAACTAAGTCCCCTTCTGGCGACTTGCTGCTTAGTAGCACTAAGAATTATTACCTGATTTAATAGATATATGCTTTACTCCCCAGCTGTCAGTAGCACGGACATCTTGCCAGAATGGCGTCCTCATGCCTGCGCTGTCAGTCCCAGCCCGAGCCGACCGGCTCATAGCAACGCCCCTTAGACCTGGCTGGAACTGACAGCTCAGATGCGTGGGCGTCATTCTGGCAAGATGTCCACACTCTGTGCTACTGACAGCTGGGAATAAAGCATAAATCTATTAGATCAGGTAATAATTCTGGTGACTAACGCTACTAAGCAGCTAGTCACCAGAAGGGGACTTGGCTAAGCTAAACATTTTGTGACATGGTAGTTCCTCTTTAACATGTTGCACTGTGTATAGATTTGCAGTTCAAACGCTATTCAAGAGGAATGGATCCCCCTTCCGCCACTTCAGGCCCCTCCCCTTAGATTTGGAATCCAGTTGTGGGATCAGACAGTTGCAGTAACTATAATGAAACCCTCGATGAAGCAGGACAGGATTTTCTTTTTGCTTACTGAAGATTGTCCCTTGCCGCTCTCCATCCGGACTGAGAGGCTGAGTGACGCAGCCAAGAGGTGGATCTTTTCCTCTTGAATAGCGTTTGAACTACAAATCTGTAAGTAACTATTTATAACGCAACATGTTAAAAAAATGTAGCAGTCAGAGCTAAAGTTTACTTGAGGTATTACTATCCCTTTAAGAGGGGGTGAACATTTCATCAAAACGTGCAGTCCACCCCTCCGGTCCTTAAAGTGATAGTAATACTTTTTATATTTTATATTGTAGCCATTTAAAAAGCATGAAGAACGATATAAGTCTTATCTCTCAAACCTTTATAGTTTGAGAGATTTCACAAGCAACGTTTCCCCCTGAGTGACATCACTTTTCTAGTTGTCAGATTTGGAATCCGGTCTGCAGACCGGCTGCGACTCTTCATCAGAGCCGAGATCAAGAGAGAGAAAAATAACTACTTCATTGGAAAAGTCTACATAGTGTGCCTGGTTTGCAAGCACACTTTGTAGGTCGTTGCAACGAAGTAGTTCTTTTTATATCTCTCGATCTTGGCTCTGCTGAACAGCAGCCTGCTGCTCTGCAGACCTGATTCCAAATTTGACCACTAGATGGCAGACTTGACCGTTTTGGTCACTGAGGGGGAAACTTTACATGTGAAAACATATCATTTTTAATGTTTTTTAAATGGCTACAATATAAAAAAATTGTTTTGGAAGTATTGCTATCCCTTTAAACTGAAGCAGGCAGTGTGCATGACCTGCCGAAGATGTCCATACTGCAGTGGGTGGGATTTGGGGTCCAAGAGCCCTGCTAGGAGGAGTCAGGACTGACTGAGGGTGATAGACCTTGCGCACAAAGGAAAAAGAGGAATAATTATGGCGTGAACCACCTGCATTATAGGGAAGAAATTACATTTTCCCATCTATATAAATGAAGCTTTTAACTCCTTGAATAATGGACAGGACTGCATCTCCAGGCCACATGGTAAAAAACCTCTCTATACAGCCAAGGAGTTTAAAGGAATAGTAATACTTCATTTTATCTTTATTTTATTTTGTAGGCATAAAAAAAACATGGAGAACGATATAAGTCTTATCTCTCAAACCTTTATGGTTTGAGAGAGATTCACAAGAAAAGTTTCCCCTCACTAACCAAAATGGTCACGTCTGCCATCTATCTGTCAGATTTGGAATCCGGTCCGCAGATCAACCGGTGGCTCTTCAGCAGAGCCAAGATAGCAAGATATAAAAAATAACTATTTCATTGGAAGGGTCTAAAAAGTGTGCTTGCAAACCAGGCACACTTTGTAGACTATTCGAATGAAGTAGTTCTTCTTATATCTCGTGATCTTGGCTCTGCTGCAGAGTCACGGCCGGTCCGGGGACCGGATTCCAAATCTGACAGCTAGGTGGCAGACTTGACCGTTTTGGTCAGTAAGGGGAAACTTTGCTTGTGAATATCTCTCAAACCATAAAGGTTTGAGAGATAAGACTTATATCGTTCTTCATGTTTTTTTAATGCCTACAAAACAAAATAAAGATAAAACGAAGTATTACTATCCCTTTAAAGTGGGCCAATCACCTTGAAGTTTCTTAACATATTTGAAAACTTCATTGAAAACAGCCTACGTGTCATGTTACCCAAAATACCAGCAGATGTCTCGGTCAGTAACTATTCACGCTATTATTTGTAGTGAAGGTGAAAGTCTCCTGGTACCTCACAGAGCTTTATTAGCATATGACACACCACCGAAAAGCTTAATTGGCATATGAAACATCCCAGGTACCGCAATTGGCATACATTGGCATATGGTACCAAGCCTGAGTATCTCCTTAACTGTACTTTTCTTGGTTACCATGACACACACAGGCAGTTTTTAACCCTTTGAGTGCCAGAGAGGTACGGAACGCATTGCTTTGCAATGCGTTGCGTACCCCCCGGCACTCAAAGGGTTAAATGAAATGCAAGAGAATGTACTTTGTTGGTGAAGGAAGAGATGGAGGGCAGCTAGCTTCAGACTCGCCCCTGAGTAATTGCTTAAAGGGATAGTAATACCTAAAATGTAAAAAAAAATATGTTGTAGGGTTTATCCCTCTGAGTAAAACAAGAGTACTCCCACTGCTGAAAGATGTTTCATTCAAAAGTTATTAATTTTCAAAGTTGAATTTTTTAGGTGCAATATCACAGTGGCCTGAAATTGTACAGTGGCGCTGTTGCTATACCATCCTATGGAGATTTATGGTCCCGAGACCAGAGCTGTCCATAGGATCGTGTAGCAACAGCGCCACTGTACAATTTCAGGCCACTGTGATATTGCACCTAAAAAATTCAACTCTGAAAATTAATAACTTTTGAATGAAACATCTTTCAGCAGTGGGAGTACTCTTGTTTTACTCAGGGGGATAAACCCTACAACATATTTTTTTTTACATTTTAGGTATTACTATCCCTTTAAGGTGTATTAATCCAGAGGACACACCACCAGTACATTCATGGTGAGCTGTCCCTCGGCCACTGGCCCAGCTTATGCAGTATTTCTGAGGGTCCTGCCAGAACATCTGTACTGAGGACAGGTCCCTACTTGGGATGCACCACCTGCCTGTCTCCCAGATATCCCCATGGGTACTAATACCACAGTCTGATAATCTAGTATACAATGCCTTTCTTCTCCGCAGATGGTGACCTTGTTCCAGATGTGGATCGTCCCTGTGTACTTCACAGTAAAGCTCCACTGGTGGCGATTCCTGGGCGTCTGGTTCCTCTTCTCCATCGTCACAGCCTTCATCACCTACAGAGCCACCCGCAAGCCCTTAGACCAGACCACGCCCAGGTGTGTAAAAAGGGACTCCGACACGTTTCGTAGTGCACATTATAAAAGATATATTGGATTCACTTCAACCCTTCGAGTGCCTAAGAAGTGTAAAACTCATTCCTTCACAATGTGTTGGACACACCACTCTGGCACTCATAGGGTTAAAGGAACATGGGACTACTCCTGTATGAAGAGGGTAATCCTATATTTCAAATAAGAATAGTCTCCAATTAGTACTCTGGGTGATCAGTAAGCACTCAACATAAAAGCACTCTTACACACCAGATCGCACACTTACACACCAGGTCACACTCTTACACACCTGGTCACACTCTTACACACCTGGTCACACACTTACACACCAGATCACACTCTTACACACCAGATCACACACTTACACACCAGATCACACTTACACACCATATCACACTCTTACGCACCAGGTCGCACTCTTACGCACCAGGTTGCACTCTTACGCACCAGGTCGCACTCTTACACACCAGATCACACACTTACACACTAGATCACACTCTTACATCACACTCTTACACACCAGGTCACACTCTTACACACCAGGTCACACTCTTACATCACACACTTACACACCAGATCACACTCTTACATCACACTCTTACACACCAGATCACACTCTTACACACCAGGTCACACTCTTACATCACACACTTACACACCAGATCACACACTTACGCACTAGATCAGTGTGTGCCCTCTAAATCATATAGGTGCCCTTTTATGAAAGAGAGGATTCCACTCTTAAAGAGCCTTAATATCACACGCACACACATATGCACACACACAAACTCACACGCACGCACATATATACAAAAATACACACTCACACTAGGAGGTTAGATATACTCACATCTGAAAGATGGATGGCCCCTCTTTTTTGCTGAAAATAAAGTGTGTAACGTTGTGGATAGTTCAGAGAAATGCACAGAAATTTGCTTACCAGTACAACAGTCCCCACCTCCACATCACTAGCATGTGGTGGACACTCCTCTGGCATTGAAAGGGTTACATGGCATCCATTATGAGACTCCATTATGAGACAGTGCCCCATCAACAGATCTGTTCCCCCGGGAGCAGATCTGCCAGTTAAGCCACCGCAGAGCAGAACAAGGGTTTGAATGGAGGCCCCTGTTTCCGGTCCTATGCAATGCAGTTCTCCATAGACCCTCTGTTGGGGTGGGTGGGATTTGGATTAGGGGAGGAGAGCTTTAAACTTGAAATTGGCAGAGAGTGGGGAGAGCAGAGAATGATGTGAAGTGGGCGGAGTTACTAAGGAACTCACTGACCCTGAAAATCAGCCTCTGTCCCCATAGACCAGGTAATCCTATATAATAATTCGCTAAATGTATGTTTGTCAGAAGGTGTCATGTTGGCTGTGCGTGCTGCAGTCACGCACAGTACAGACTGCCCGCGCAGTGGCGGTCAGACAGCAGAGAGGACTAAGTTCTGAATTCGGATCGCCCCGCTCTATTATCAGGCGCAGCGCGGGCAGTCTCTACTGTGCATGACTGCACAGCGGCCGTTGCTGGGTGGCACTGTGCCCCGTGTACACGGGCTCTCCAACTAGTTAAGTATAAACCGGAGTCTCTGGGTCAGATCGGGAGAGTCTCCCGGTACGTTTCCTACCAATGGTCTAGTGCATAATACACTACATGACCAAAAGTATGTGGACATCCCTCCTTATTTCCGAGTTTAGGTGTTTCAATCACGCCCATTGCTAACAGGTGTATAAAATCAAGAACATAGGCAAGCTATCTCCATAGACCAACACTGGCAGTAGAATGGGTCCTATTGAAGAGCTCAGTGACTTTAAGTCTGGCACTGTCATATGATGCCACCTTTGCCACAAGTCACTTTGTAAAATTTCTGCTCTGCTAGATGTGCCCCGGTCCACTGTAAGTGCTATTATTGTGAAGTGGAGGTGTCTAGGAGTAACAACAGCTCAGCCACGAAACAGTAGTCCACGTACACTCGCAGAGCGGGACCACCGAGTGCTGACGCACTTATCAAGTAAAAATTGAATCGCTCACTACACTTCCAAACTGCCTCTGGAAGAGACATCAGCACAAACACTGTGTGTCAGGAGCTTCACGAAGTGGGTTTCCATGGCCAAGAAGCTGCATAACAAGCCTAAGATCACTATGCACAAGGCCGAGTGTTGTATGGAGTGGTGTAAAACGTGTTCTCTGGAGTGATGAGTTACACTTCACTATCTGGTAGTCTGATGGACGAATCTGGGTTTGGTAGATGGCAGGAGAATGCTACCTCTCGGACCACATAGTGCCTACTGTAAAGTTTGGTGGAGGAGGTATAATGATCTGGGCCTGTTTTTCAGGGTTTGAGCTAGGCTCCTAGTTCCTGTGAAGAGTGATGTTAGAGCGGAACTTTCAGATAATGGCCAGTTGCTATGCATTCATTAAATGCATGGGGACTATCTTGAAAATAGATGTCTTACCGTAAATAAATACATGTGTCTAAAGGAATTTAGATCGGTGGGAAGTTTTAGTCGTGCCCTACGTTGCAGTTGGTTTGCCCCAGAACCAGTCGTCTTCTCTGTGTGAAATAAGGACCTTTGTCATAGATGACGAACGTTGACACAAATGCGGTTATACGTTGCACAGCTTGCGTTTGCTACTTTTTACACAAATTCTCTTACCGCCACTTTCATACATCTCCCTCATTGATTTAAATGGAGATTTTAACCCCATGATTGCTAGAGACATCTCAAGCGCATTGTGAAGCAGTGCGATAGAGACCTTTCTAGCATTCAATGGGTTAAAAATCCCATTTAATCCAATGGGTGTTTTATTCTTTCTTTTTCAGTTTGTTTGATACAAAATGGCACCTTATTTGCATACTAGTATTGAAGGCCCGTGTGCATGGGCCAAAGTGCCCACCATGGCCACGGCTGCTGCCCCGGAGCTGGGAGCGGAGACAGACGGTGGGCTGTTCGGAGCTCCCCGCTCAGGATCAGCTGTGCCTCAGACTGGAGGCTGGAGTGTTCCGGCAGTCTTACTGCGCATGACTGCATCTTTCGGACAGTCTCTATTGCGCACAACCTCATTGTTCAGGCAGTCTCTACTGCGCACGACCTCATTGTTCCTGCAGTCTCTACTGCGCACGACTGCATCATTCAGGGAGTCTCTACTGCGCATGACCGCATCATTCAGGGAGTCTCTTCTGTGCATGACCGCATCGTTCCGTCAGTCTCTACTGCGCATGACTGCATAGTTCGGGCAGTCTCTACTGCGCATTACTGCATCGTTCGGGCAGTCTCTACTGCGCATGACCGCATCGTTCGGGCAGTGTCTACTGCACATGACCGCATCGTTCGGGCAGTCTCTACTGCGCATGACTGCATCGTTCCGGCAGTCTCTACTGCGCATGACTGCATCGTTCCGGCAGTCTCTGCTGCACATGACTGCATCGTTCCGGCAGTCTCTGCTGCACATGACTGCATCGTTCTGGCAGTCTCTGCTGCACATGACAGCATCGTTCGGGCAGTCTCTGCTGCACATGACCGCATCGTTCGGGCAGTCTCTGCTGCACATGACCGCATCGTTCGGGCAGTCTCTGCTGCACATGACCGCATCGTTCTGGCAGTCTCTGCTGCACATGACCGCATCGTTCTGGCAGTCTCTGCTGCACATGACCGCATCGTTCGGGCAGTCTCTGCTGCACATGACTGCATCATTCGGGCAGTCTCTACTGCACATGACTGCATCATTCGGGCAGTCTCTACTGCACATGACTGCATCTTTCGGGCAGTCTCTACTGCACATGACTGCATCTTTCGGGCAGTCTCTACTGTGCATGACCGCATCGTTCGGGCAGTCTCTACTGCGCATGACCGCATCGTTCGGGCAGTCTCTACTGCGCATGACCGCATCGTTCGGGCAGTCTCTACTGCGCATGACCGCATCGTTCGGGCAGTCTCTACTGCGCATGACCGCATTGTTCCAGGAGTCTCTACTGCGCATGACTGCATTGTTCCAGGAGTCTCTACTGCGCATGACTGCATCGTTCTGGCAGTCTCTGCTGCACATGACTGCATTGTTCCGGCAGTCTCTACTGTGCATGACTGCATTGTTCCGGGAGTCTCTACTGTGCATGACTGCATTGTTCCGGGAGTCTCTACTGCGCATGATTGCATCGTTCCGCCAGTCTCTACTGCACATGTTACACATACAGGGAGCTTTGCATTCTAGAAAATTATGTTATAGGATTGAATTGCACGGTGATTGATATAGTAATCTGTTTATTTTGATGTTAACCCTTTGACTGCCAGAGGGGTATGCAACACATTGCACTCAAAGGGTTAATTGTTCTGCAGGGCCATGCTATGTCATATCTAATTACCTATACTTTATTTTATTTCTTCCCTTACATTTTTTATTTTGTTTGTTTTTAAAGGGATAGTAATACTTCGTTTTTACTTTATTTTATTTTGTAGGCATTAAAAAAACATGAAGAATGATATAAGTCTTATCTCTCAAACCTTTATGGTTTGAGAGATATTCACAAGCAAAGTTTCCCCTCCCACCCCTTTTACCTAGTGTAAGCCATCTCTTCTCAGATGTGGAATCCAGTCCATAGACCAGACAGATAACAGAAGGGGACAATCTTCTTCCTATGAGAACAATGAAAGCCCTGCCCCCCTTGACAAGTTTTTCAGGTTTTTCCCTTATCTTAATTGAAGATTGTTCCTCTCTGCAGTCTACCTGGGCACCTCCCTTCTGATCTGGCTGAGCAGTGTTACATCAGTAAAAGGGGCGGGAGGGGGATTCTTTATCATTGAATTACTCCTAAACTACAACTCTGACAGAATTGAAATAACACTCTCCAAAGTCCAAATACTATGATGATTAATTAGAGCTGCTTTTATTATGAGACATTACTATCCCTTTAAAACACTTGTATGACTGCAGTCTCCATAGATCTGGTTAGTGACAGTGAAAGCAAGGATAAGAATAAAGTGTAGCACTGTCCCTGCAGCAGAAAGTGCTCTGTGTGCTGCTTTAAAAAGACTAACAGGCTCTTCTACATTGTTACTTATTTTTCTCTGCCGTTCAATACAGGTTACTGGTAACTTTGGGTGGGCGATCCGCCCCTTTAACTAGGCAGGAACAATTGTAGAATTGATTGCAGGGGGTGGAGCTTACCTTCCCTCCTTGGCTTCAGCTAGTCATACAGCTCCAGAAAGATTTGTTCCTTGGTGAAGACACAGGCAAGAGAACAGTTCTGCTATAGTCTGCTATAGTTAGTGACCGTCCACCAAGACGGCATCAGAGTTACCCCATACATGGACAACCTGCTTCTTAAAGCCCCCTCTGCGGAACTTCTTCATCAGCAGGTTCAGAACTGCATTCATGCTCTCACTCATCATGGATGGATCTTGTCCCATCCCAGCATCTGGTCTTCCTGGGCCTTCTCTTCGACACTCAGAAGAGCATGGCGTTTCTCACAAACGAGGTGGCTCACCAGATCGCTCACAGGGTTTCCGCTGTTCTGGCTCAAGATCCAGTTCCAACCAAGAAGCTGTCCGCTCTAGTGGGGAAGTTCATTTCCACCACAGAGGCGGTCCCGTTTGCCATGGCTCTCCCCAGGGAACTTCAGAGGTTTGTGATCCATGTGTGCAGGGGTCAGCCAGACCTTCTGAAGACATCAGTATCCCTCCCTCTTCATGTGGCACTGAGTTTGCCATGGTGGCTCGACCTCTCCAATCTGCTGAAGGGCAAGTCCTTCCTGGTATCCTTCTGGACCATGGTGACAATGCATGCAAGCCTCTCCGGCTGGGGAACGGTCCTGGGTCGCCTGAGTACTCAGGGTCGGTGGTCTCCGGAGGAATCTCTCCTTCCCATCAACGTGTTGGAGCGTCGAGCGATATTTCATGCTCTTCGTCATTGGACATCTCAGCTGGAAGACTGTCCAGTCCGGGTACAGTCCGACAACGCCACGGCTGCGGCTTACATCAACAAGCAGGGTGGAACAAGAAGATTCGCCGCTTGGTTAGAGGTCAAGGCTATTTTGTCCTGGGCAGAAGAACACGTTCCTGCCATATCCGCAGTGCACATTCCTGGCGTAGACAACGTCATGGCAGATTTCCTCAGTCGACACACAGTGGACAACGGAGAATGGGAGCTGCACCCAGAGGTGTTCACCCTCATTGTTCAGAAGTGCGGTCTTCCTTACATCGACCTGATGGTGACAAGACACAACAGGAAGGTTCCAAGGTTCTGCTCTCGATGGAGGGACCCTCTAGCTCTGGCAGTGGATGCAATGTCCATACCTTTTTTATTCTTCCCCCCCTTCCAATGTTGCACAGGGTGTTACGGAAATTACGACTGGAACATAGTCCAGTCATTCTGATTGCTCCATAATGGCCTCATCAAGCTTGGTTTCCGGAGCTTCTGGATCTGTCAGTGGTGAGTCATCCGGCTCCCTTGCCATCCGGATCTTCTACAAGGTTACCTGTGGAAGGAGGACGTTCATCGGCTAGCCTTGACGGCTTGGAAATTGAATCCTCAATATTGAAGAAGAATGTTTTTTCTTCTGATGTGGTGGCTACTATGCTGCATGCACGCAAGCCTGTTTCTTCCAAGATCTACCATCGCGTCTCTGGTCGACCTTTCTATCTTGGTGTGCTGATAAGGACCTGTCTCAGGAATTTGATCTGCCTACGGTCCTGGCCTTCTTGCAGGACGGTGTGGATAAGGGCCTCAGTTTTAGTTCCCTTAAGGTTCAGACTTCTGCACTTTCTGTTTTCTTTCAGAGGCACATTGCCATCCTTCATGATGTCAAGGTTTTCTTCAGGGCGTTGCTCATACTCGTCCTGCCTTCAAGATTCCCTCTCCTCCGTGGGATATTAACTTGGTTTGGGCATTCTTCAGCGGCCCTCCCTTTGAGTCCTTGGCTAATATTCCTCTACGCCTGTTGACATGGAAAATGGCATTTCTGCTGGCGATTGTTTCCGTTTGCCGTGTCGCAGAGTTACTTGCTTTATCCTGTAAACCACCCTATCTGGTGTTTCACAAGGAGAAGACGGTGCTTCGCACTTCTCAGGAGTTTCTTCCGAAAGTAGTTTCAGAATTCCACATCAATCAGGTGCTTGTGGTGCTGCCTTTCTGCCCTGACCCCACCTCTGACAAGGAGAGGGATCTCCACTTGTTAGATGTGGTGCTTTGTCTCAAGTTTTATGTACATCGCACTGAGTCTATCAGGCAATCTGACTCGCTGTTCGTCATTCCTGAGGGTCCCAGGGCAGGAAGACCTGCATCCAAAGTGACTTGCATCCTTGATCAAGTCCACTGTTCATAAGGCTTAGGAGCTGCGGAAGAAGCCTGTCCCCTTTTGGGTAACGGCTCATTCTATTAGATCTATTGGGGCTTCTTGGGCTTACAAGAATCAGGCCTCCGCTGATCAGTTTTGCAAGGCTGCCACTGGGTCGTCTGTGCCCACCTTTTCGTGTTGATGTGCTGGTATTGGCTGACGCCAGTTTTGGGAGGAAGATCCCGGAGGCAGTCTTGCCTGTCTAGGATCTTCTTCGGTTCTTTGGTGATTCCTTCACTTTGAGCCCTGTTGGCTCTAGTTCAGTGTGCTGTGTAACAGTTCCTGGGGTGTTGTTACCCCTGTTCAGTGTCTGTTGACACTTCATTTGTTTTTGTTGGTCTGTCTCTGATCTGATGGTTCATATCTGCTCTGATGACTTTTGGGGCCTTGCTCCTGGTCCTTGCCTTACTTCCCACCTCTGGGAAACTCAATGGTTGGACATCCCAAAGTTACCAGTAACCTGTATTGGATGACAGAGGAAAGAGGATTTTAGTCTTTCCTGTTAAATCCTTTTCTCTTAGTCCATACAGGTTACTGGTCTCCCACCCTGTCAAGGGACCATTCTTGGCTGTCCTGTGGCAGATTGTGGGGGTCCTTCGGGGTCATGCTCACAGGGGTCTTCTTTCCCTTCTACTATCTAGTCAATAGTTAGTGTCTCAAATCTTTCTAGAGCTGGTTGGTTAGCTGCAGCCAAGGAGGGAAGGAAGGCTCCACCCCCTGGAATCAATTCTAGAATTGTTCCTGCCTAGTTAAAGGGGCGGATCGCCTACCCAAAGTTACCAGTAACCTGTATGGACTAAGAGAAAAGGATTTAACAGGTAAGACTAAAATCCTGTTTTTACATTTTATCTTTTCTTTTTTATAAAGCTGTATTACTATTTCTGCTTTCACAGTAGTCCCTGATGGAAAGCTCTCTGGTAACAGACCCAGACAACTCGCTGTCAGGCACATAAAAATGTTTAAAGGGGAACTACCACCCCACATAAAGTTAAATCCCAAGAATCACCCATCTGGCTACTAGATGATCAGTAGTGCTAATCACCAGAATTATTACCTCCTTGCAGAGAAATTCTACTGCTCCCGATACTGACAGGCAGGAAACAGCACAGACATCTTTGCATAGTGACGTCTGTGCACCTGTGCTGTCAGTCCCAGTCCGCTGTAAGAGGCATTGCTTGGTACCTTAAGGTACGGAAGGGACTGACCGCGCAGGCATGCAGACGTCACTATGCCAAGGCGTCTGCTCTGTTTCCTGGCCGTCAGTCCCAGGAGCAGTACGATTTCTCTCTTATAAGGCAGTGAACCGGATGTAATGTGTTGAATAGTCTTGAGAAAGCCCGCGGACGTGCGGGCGAAACGCGTTGACTGAAGGATATGCAATGACTCCGGTGTACATGTATGCGAAGGAGATACAGCCTTGCGGAGGAAATTTTATGTGAAACGATGGATTTGGATTTTGGAGAAACATACTGTGTAGTGTGATGAAGAAATCTGGAGATGATGCTATGACAAGTGATTTGTGAGTGGCGGTAGTCTCCGTGTATGGGAGAGTAAGGTACTCAGTTATGCCGTTATGTTATACTAGTTGAACAGCCCGTTACACGGGCCACAGTGCCTCTGGCAGCCGGTCGCGGGTCTCCCACGCCTCGGCTGCTACAGAGCCTCTGGCAGCCGGTCGCAGGGCAGTCACACGCAGTGGAGACTGCCCGCGCCTCGGCTGATACAGAGCTGGACGCTCCTTCGGAGCACCCAGCTCTGTAACAGCCGCGGCGCGGGCAGTCTCCACTGCGTATGACTGCCGCACGCGCAGCAGTGTGTACTGCGCATGTTGGGCGTTACACACAACTTGGCGAATTATTATATAGGATGAGAACTGTATATATGACCTAGTTATGATTGGATGAAGACGGGTCTATGGCATATTCACTACTGGCCAGACTCAATCGCTTAGGCATTGAAGCTGCTTTTTGGTACACTTTCAGTTTGTTGTCTCATCAGAATATGGTTATATCAGGGCTCAAAATTTCCACTAGCCAATGGCGAGTGAAAATTTAGCCCTGGCGAGCAGAAATTCAGCCCTGGTGGGTATGTTATGGATTGCAGTGGTGAGCAACTTTTCAGGTCTGGCTAGTAGCAAAGGACTTCATATTTTAAGCCCTGGTTATATACACACAGTGGATTGAGTGTGGACTCAGACAATAGAGATCACCTGCTGTGAATATTGGATTTGGACTGTTTTCTATCATCAGTCATCTTCATCAGCTTCGTTATTCATCATCCATTTATCATTTCATCAATCCATGTTATATTCCTCCATTATATATATGTGGTTATGATGTTTCACCTGTTCTCCATTAGCTCTATATACTGGCGCCAGTGTTTTTTTATTTGTTACTTTTTATAGAGGGGTGGGTGGAGATATAGGGTGGGAGGTGTCTGGGGGGTGTGATTTGCATCATGCCCGGTCGATGCCTGTGGGGTTTTATGAGCTGAATCTTGTATTTATATTATTTCTATCACCTTTGGATGTTTTCAATAAAACTATTTTGACTATAGTGACTTACTGGTGGTTATTGTGTATAATGGAGTGCTTATCAGAGTCCTACTTTGTCTTTTTCTTGTTTTGTTTTGGTTTTTTTTTTCAAGGGTGATAGTTCCCCTTTAAAGAAAAAATTATAGGCAGTTTGACTTTATATGTTGGGGGTGATGGGAGTTGTAGTTGGGCAGCAGGAGCTGGGGGGCCTCACGTTGTCTGTCCCCATGTAAACCAATCTACCCCTAATATGCTCGTGTCTCCCCAGGCTGGTGTATAAATGGTTCCTCCTGCTATACAAGATGAGCTATGCCACTGGAATCGTGGGCTACGTGGCTGTGATGTTTACACTGTTTGGACTCAATTTATTGTTCAGGTGAGTTTACGGTGATATACTCCTTTCCATTAGTGGTACAGGTTGAGCATCCGTAATCCGAAATGCTCCAAAATCCGCTAACTTTTTGAGAGCTGATATGAGCTTTGCTTTCTGATGGTTCAATAGTCAGAAACTTTGTTTCGTGCACAAAATGATTGCAAATACTGTATAAAATTATGTATATTAAAAGTCAGAGATGCTCAACTAGGAACGAACCTGCAATACAAATTTGCAGGCTGTATAGGAATGGTGTCCTACCCAGGGTGCAGTCTCTTTTAGCCCACTAGTGCCTTTCACAGAGAGGAAATATCCTAAATCACATCATACTGATCCTGTCATAACAGCAGTCCAACCACGAAATGCCAGACAATTCCTCTCTGAACAAGATTAGCAGCCAACCCCAGACATATGTTTCAGCCTTGTTGGGCATCATCAGTGAGGTGCAGCTGATCTCTTTAAGCACTGTGAGCAAGGGGTCCAGTGCTGGATTCCCCCTATTACCCTTGGGGTGACTAATCCCAAGGGTAATTTGTATATGTATATTAATAGTCAGATGGTCAACTAGGAACGAACCTGATATAGAATTTATCAGTCTCTATAGGAATGGTGTCCTATCCAGGGTGCAGTCTCTTTTAGCCCACTAGTGCCTGTCACAGAGAGGAAATACCCTAAAGCACATCATACTGGTCCTACCATAACAGCAGTCCAACCACGAAATGCCAGGCAATTCCTCTCTGAACAAGAGAAGCAACCAACCCCAGATGTACATTTTGGCCTTGTTGGGCCTTGTCAGTAAGGTGTAGCTGATCTCTCTAACCACTGCGAGCAAGGGGTCCAATACTGGTTTCCCCCTATTACCCTTGGGGTGACTAATCCCAAAGGTAATTTGATTATGTATATTAAAAGTGAGAGATGCTGAACTACCTTTGAGATTAGTCACTCCAAGGGTAAAGTGTATCACATTGCCCCACATCAATAAAACTCACATTAATGTTTGTGTTCATAAATTAGTATGTGTAAATACAATTTTTTGGTCTTCCTGTAAATCATTTATTCAGCTACACAGAGGTGTGAATAGGTCATGAAGTAACGTTAAATATTATGTTAAATGCGCTACCCACTAGTCCTGCCCACAGTACCACAACCTAAAGCAAAAGTGCCCCCTGTTTGGTCATCTGAAGTTTTGAAACTCTGTTCTCTGCTTCTATCTTGCTCACGATCACAGTGAGGAGGAGAGGGGCAGAGAACAGTGACAGATATAATGTATACTATACACTATCACAGTGAGGAGAAGAGAGGCAGAGAACAGTGACAGATATAATGTATACTATACACTATCACAGTGAGGAGGAGAGAGGCAGAGAACAGTGACAGATATAATGTATACTATACACTATCACAGTGAGGAGAAGAGAGGCAGAGAACAGTGACATATAATGTATACTATACACTATCTCAGTGAGGAGAGAGGCAGAGAACAGTGACAGATGTAATGTATACTATACTCAATCACAGTGAGGAGAAGGGAGGCAGAGAGCAGTGACAGATATAATGTATACTATACACTATCACAGTGAGGAGGAGAGAGACAGAGAACAGTGACAGATATAATGTATACTATACATGATCACAGTGAGGAGGAGAGAGGCAGAGAGCAGTGACAGATATAATGTATACAATACACTATCACAGTGAGGAGGAGAGAACAGTGACAGATATAATGTATACTATACACTATCACAGTGAGGAGGAGAGAGGCAGAGAACAGTGACAGATATAATGTATACTATACACTATCTCAGTGAGGAGAGAGGCAGAGAACAGTGACAGATATAATGTATACTATACTCTATCACAGTGAGGAGGAGAGAGGCAGATAACAGTGACAGATATAATGTATACTATACACGATCACAGTGAGGAGGAGAGAGGCAGAGAACAGTGACAGATATAATGTATACTATACACTATCTCAGTGAGGAGAGAGGCAGAGAACAGTGACAGATATAATGTATACTATACTCTATCACAGTGAGGAGGAGAGAGGCAGATAACAGTGACAGATATAATGTATACTATACACGATCACAGTGAGGAGGAGAGAGGCAGAGAACAGTGACAGATATAATGTATACTATACACTATCTCAGTGAGGAGAGAGGCAGAGAACAGTGACAGATATAATGTATACTATACACTATCACAGTGAGGAGAAGAGAGGCAGAGAACAGTGACAGATATAATGTATACTATACACTATCTCAGTGAGGAGAGAGGCAGAGAACAGTGACAGATATAATGTATACTATACTCAATCACAGTGAGGAGAAGGGAGGCAGAGAACAGTGACAGATATAATGTATACTATACACTATCACAGTGAGGAGGAGAGAGGCAGGGAACAGTGAGAGATATAATGTATACTATACACTATCACAGTGATGAGGAGAGAGGCAGAGAACGGTGACAGATATAATGTATACTATACACTATCACAGTGAGGAGGAGAGAGGCAGAGAACAGTGACAGATATAATGTATAATATATACGATCACATTGAGGAGGAGCAAGGTACAAAATGGTGACAGATATAACATATACTATACATAAGCTCATTGAGGAGGAGAGTGGCAGAGAACAGTGACAGATATAATATATACTATACACTATCACAGTGAGGAGGAGAGAGGCAGAGAACAGTGACAGATACAATGTATGCTATACACTATCACAGTGAGGAGGAGAGAGAGGCAGAGAACAGTGACAGATATAATGTATACTATACACGATCACAGTGAGGAGGAGAGAGGCAGAGAACAGTGACAGATATAATGTATACTATACACGATCACAATGAGGAGGAGGGAGGCAGAGAACAGTGACAGATGGAATGTTTATATACATTTCATCTGTCATTGACTCCACCGCCACATGTGATCTCTGTAGCAGCGATCACATGTGCTGAGCCACCAGGGAAAGGCTGAAACTGACTGCCCTGGTTCTGGTGCAGACAGTCACAACCGCCTTGCAGTGATTGCAGAGCACCCTGTGGCATGCTGAGGATATTAACACATGATGTGCCGGCACTGTAATTGGTCCTTAAAGGACCAAATTCTGTGACGGTCTTGGCACATCATTGGTCCTTAAGGGTCTAATCTAGATAATTATTTTTTGTTGTGTTTTCAATCCTAGGATAAAACCAGAAGATGCTATGGATTTTGGCATTTCGTTGCTCTTCTATGGGCTTTATTACGGGGTGCTGGGACGGGATTTTGCAGAGATGTGCGCAGATTATATGGCATCCACAATAGGGGTAAGTAAACAATCATGACCAGTTGTCTTCAGATCTGGTGCAGTCAGGCAGCTCAGTACTGATACATCATATATCTGGGGGGAGTCAACTGCTGGGGACTACAACTCCTATCGTTCCTAATCAGCTGACTGCACATTGGGGAAGATGGGAATTGTAGTTCCCAACAACTGGATGTCTAGCAATACTGGTGCACAATACATTGCAAAGAAGTGTGTTGCTCTTCCATCTTGTCCTTAATGGGTTACAGCAGGGGTGGGCAACCTGTGCCCCCCCCCCAATGTGGAGGACTACAATTCCCATCATCCCCTGGCAGCAGTTGTAAATGTGCATCACCCTGAGGAATTGGCTATCAGATTGCTGTGTTTTTCTTCACTATGTGATAACTGATCACTCAGTAATGTAAGTGTGTGTCTGTCTGTCTCTGTGTGTGTCTGTCTGTCACTGTGTGTGTCTGTCTGTCTCTGTGTGTGTCTGTCTGTCTCTGTGTGTGTCTGTCTGTCTCTGTGTGTGTGTGTCTGTCTCTGTGTGTGTCTGTCTGTCTCTGTGTGTGTCTGTCTCTGTGTGTGTCTGTCTCTGTGTGTGTGTGTGTCTCTGTGTGTGTGCCTGTCTCTGTGTGTGTGCCTGTCTCTGTGTGTGTGTCTGTCTCTGTGTGTGTGTCTGTCTCTGTGTGTGTGTGTGTGTGTGTGTGTGTGTGTGTGTGTGTGTGTGTGTGTGTGGTCTCTGTGTGTGTGTGTGTGTGGGGGGGGGGGGGGGGGGGGGTGTCTGTGTGTGTGTGTGTGTGTGTGGGGGGGGGGTCTCTGTGTGTGTGTGTGTGTGTGTGTGTGTGTGTGTGTGTGGGGGGGGGGGGGGGGGGGTCTCTGCGCGTGGGTGCGTGTGTCTGCGCGTGCTGCTGTGTAAACTGCATCAGTATGCCTCAGTCCTACAGCTCCAGTACACAGATGGCTCTGGTTTGTGCTATTGAGGCCACACAAAGCAATACGATTAGAATCACACCAGGAGTTTGATACCTGACCAGTCGTCTAATGCATTGAAGTGTGTTGGCTAACTCTCTGGCACTCACAGGATTAATAAGCCAGATGTCACGTTCACCAGTAGGATTTGTGTGTGCGCTAATTTTGCCAGTCATTTTGTAAAAATGTAGTACTTTGGTGACGGGTGTACATTAATGAAAATATAACTTTACTTTTTAATATCACTGGCGTGACGGTAGTGTTGTATTATGGTGAGGTACGTTGTATTGTTGCTTAATACTTTAAGACAGAGCCACATGCATTTTTTTTCCTATCATAATATCATTTACTGAGTAGAGCTCCCGCCATGCTCAGCCAGTGTGTACTTTGGGTGATGGTAGTTGGAAACTGGCAACCGCTGAAGAGCCTAAGGTTGGTCACAGACCTTCTGTCTGTGTACTCTGAGCATTTGTACATTTGTCCTCCGGTTTCCGCGCTCCCCTGCACAGTCACATTGACTATAACGATAATCGACTGAAATACACTGTGTGCTTGTCTGTTACCATATCAATCTTTTATGATGTCCCATTTGCAGGCTCTGCAGAGATTTAGTAGTAGTTCTGAAAAAGGAGAAGGGAGGAGTGTTGTCGAGGTGCGGGGATGGAGGGTCAGGTGCGAAGAGGTGATCAGGCAAAGGGGTTGTAGTTATATAATGAAAATCTGCAAAAGGAAAGGAGAGGGGAGGAACAAATGGCAATCCTAGAGTTCATCGTATTGATGGTATACGTCTTGCAGTTCTTCGGCCATGAAGCTCAGTCGGAAGAGCATGGGAAAGGCGGTGGATAGCGTGACACAGCAGTGTTGTGGTTCTGAGGGTGTGTGGTGGCGTGGGTCAGTTTTTTAAGAAATGTAATTTTGGGAATGGTGAGGGTGGAGTATTGTGATATGATCATGAGAACTTTACCCTCTCCCCCGGGTGTACTGTGCAAATCAATGGAGTGTGTGACACACGCCCTTCCTCAGCCATCCTACTCGCCATAGAAAAGAGAAATTTACATAACTCCTCCTTTCTGCCGCCTCTGGGCGTGGCTGACACTGAAACAGAAACTAGTTCCATATAGATAGATAGTGATGGAGATATAGAGCTATACAGGTACATAGACAGACATATATAGAATATCTCCACCCTGTGAATATCCTTGCAGCGATTTTTGAGTGGCGTGGCATGGGTGCATAACCACACACACACACACACACACACACTCTCTCTCGCTCTCTTCTCTCGCTCTCTTCTCTCGCTCTCTTCTCTCGCTCTCTTCTCTCTCTCTCTCTCTCTCTCTCTCTCTCTCTCTCTCTCTCTCTCTCTCTCTCTCTCTCGGCAAATTCGGTGCCTGGTAGTGATTCTTTGATAGTTTGAAAAACAAGGGTGCTTCCAGTACTGGCAAATTTTTCCAAAAACTATTACAGTTAAATTTGTTTTCTTTTTAAATTAAAGTGCATTTTTATATTGCGATCACTAGGTGGCGATGTCCCCACGTGTTCTTTGGAGAGCGTCAGTGGCTCAGGCTCTCCCATTCATTCATTATATGTAAAATAGTGCCTTTTGTCAGCACTGTTTCTTTAAAATGATACTTTGTAATAACTTCTGAATGAAAACTTTTCCAGCAGACAGAATACCCTTTTTTCGCGGCAGGAAAAGAACAAAAACATCTATTTTTTTTTTCCTTTTCATTTATAAAAGTTCACTACTCCTTTAATAGGAATCTGTGAAATAAAACTTTTTTAATGTATTTTTAAGGAAATTGCATTCATCTCATTTCCACTAGATGGCACCAAATATGCTTTGATGGTCAGTACTAGACCGCTGTTAGGGCCTCAGGGAGTCATTATAAAGCAGAATAACTACCATAGAGAGCAAAGGAAAATTCCACCAAATTACCATTTATTTAAATGGGCATTTTAACCCCCTGACTGCTAGAGAGGTCTTGATGTCAAACATGGAATGTTCCTTTATTCTGGAATCGCTCTTCTTTGTCTAATCTGATACATGCAAGCTCAGTATAATGATAAACAAAGCTTGCTGTAAAGATAGAAGTGATGAACACCGCTATGAAGGGAAGCGTGAACGCACTCCCTGGGACAGCTGGGAGCGAGGTGGGAGGAGAATTACAGGACGGGAAGTTCTGCTCTCCTGTGCCGAAGCTGCACTGTACCGCAGAATGTGGAAGTGCCCAGAATGAAATATCTTAGAAAGTATGTAAGTAAAAGAAAAATAAAACACGTATCCAAATACAATTTTAATAGCTTAAGCAACTGGCAAAAAGTGTTTTACAGGTGAAAGTTCCCATTTAACCACTTCTCAGTCCATGTACAGATAACACCATCCAAACCGAAGCCTTTAATTTATGCAGTAGCCCGTTGTGAGGCACTGTATCATTATTATATTAATATATCATATTATTAATTGCACAGGAAAAGCTGTGCCAATAAACAGTGCGTGCGTGCGTATGTGTGTGTGTGTGTTTGTTTGTTTGTTTGTTTTTGCCAGGTGCTACTGCCGTGTGAAGTAATAAAGAAATGTCATACCATAGGTCCTATGATGTCATCAGCAGGCACACATTGGTCTCTATAAATAAAATAAACTTTAGTGAATCAAAATAACAAACTAATGTTGACGTTTCGACCCCCACAGTCTTGACAAATACCCGTGTGGGGGTCAAAACATCAACATTAGTAATCATTAAATAATTTAGGTGCACGTCCCATAGAAAAATGATAAAGGATATAAAGATATACTCCGCTTAGGAGAGACTCATTAGCCTCACAAGAGATAGCACACTGATCCACGAAATTCAAAACAAGTTAATTCACTTTATTGTATCCATGCAGAACGTTTTTGAACCCAAACAGACCTTCAGGGTAAAGGAAGGTCTGTTTGGGCCCTGAGGAAGGCCCATTTGGGACCAAAAACGTTCGGCATGGAAACAATAAAGCAATTTCACTTTTTTTGAATTTCGTGCATCAGTGAGACGTCTCTTGCGAGGCTAAGGAGTCTCTCCCAGGCTGAGTATATCTTTATATCATATAAATAATAGCAATTTGTAGGGGAAAAAAAAAAGCACTCGCAGGTTTTTTTTCCTACAATTTGCTATATGATTTCTCTAAAACTTGACACCCAGGCATAGAACTGTACCATTAACAGAGTGCACATCTTGGGACATTTTATAAAATATATAGCTAAATGGTTTGGAAGCACTCACAGATCAGGAGTCAAATGCCTGGGTGCAGTCGATGTTGCCAAATCTACACAAATAGAAGATCAAAGCAGCACACTCAGGACTTCTTGATTGATGTTAATACTTTGTCAACGTTTCGGCCACATACTTTGGCCTTTCTCAAGAAGAAGGCCTTGGGAAAGGCCAAAGTATGTGGATATAAAAAGTATGTGGATATAAAGATATACTCAGCCTGGGAGAGACTCCTTCTCACTGATGCACGAAATTCAAAAAAGTGAAATCGCTTTATTGTTTCCATGCCGAACGTTTTTGGTCCCAAATGGGCCTTCCTCAGGGCCCAAACAGACCTTCCTTTACCCTGAAGGTCCGTTTGGGTTCAAAAACGTTCTGCATGGATACAATAAAGTGAATTAACTTGTTTTGAATTTCGTGGATCAGTGTGCTGTCTCTTGTGAGGCTAATGAGTCTCTCCTAAGCTGAGTATATCTTTATATCCTTTATCATTTTTCTATGGGACGTGCACCTAAATTATTTAATGATAACTAATGTTGATGTTTTGACTCCTATATGTATGTATGTATGTATGTATGTATGTATGTATGTATGTGTGTATGTGTATGTGTATGTGTGTGTGTGTATGTGTGTGTGTGTATGTATGTATGTATGTGTATGTGTATGTATGTGTGTGTGTGTGTGTGTGTGTGTGTGTGTGTGTGTGTGTGTGTGTGTGTGTGTGTGTGTGTGTGTGTGTGTGTGTGTGTGTATGTGTGTATGTGTGTATATATATATATATAGATTTATTTATTTATTTTTTTTATTTAGGAATTATTATCCCTTTATCAAGGCAGGATTCCATCATACGAACAGATAACTATAGATAGATAGACTGATAGAAGTGGTAGTAACAGCTCTTGTCTTTGAACTTTGATAACTTCAGAATGAAACTTTTCCCAGCACTTACATCGTTACTGAGTGCAGTTACAAGATGAATTCATAAGCACAATTTGCTTTTACTTGATAGAGATTCTAAGTGTCTACCTCTGCCATTTCTTTGCAGTTTTACAGTGCGTCTGGGATGCCCACGAAACACCTCTCAGACAGCGTATGCGCAGTGTGCGGGCAGCCCATCTTCGTGGATGTCAATGAGGAAGGAATCATCGAGAACACATACCGGCTTTCCTGCAACCATGTGTATCCTTATAGTGTCACCTGACTGAGGATAAGGGTCCCGGGACGAGATTTATAATAGTGCTGTGCGCAGTGATCATTAGCCCTTTGAGTGCCAGAGGGGTACGCATCACATTGCAAAGCAAAGGGTTAAACAGGAACTCTCACTTTGTAACAAATAAGTGATTTTTAAAGAGCTTTCAAAAGCACCGTTTTTTTTATATTTGTAATTCTTATTTCAATCATTTGTTTGATATATTCACCTTTATTTATTTATCAGTTAGTGCAATGCTGGCAGACTGCCACAGAGCTTCCTCTCCCAACTGCCACTTCCTACCACCCAGTATTAGTTAATTTGCATAAATTGACAACGTTAAATATCTCATAAACTGTTGTTTAAAATAAAAAAATAAATAAAATGAAAAAAAATAAAGGTGCTTTTGATGGTTCCTTTGAAGTTACCAGTTGGTTACAAAGTGATAATTCCACTCTAAGCCCCTTTCACACTGGAGAGACGTGCCTGAGGGATGCCGTCTGTGCAGAATGGTATCCTGGTGGCCTGTGGAGCAGGAACGTAGTAAAGTTGCACCAGATCTACTCTGAGGCCCGTGGCATTCCTTTCACACGATATACATTGGAGTTTAAAGGGGAATTTTCACATATAAAATCTTTTGGCCAGTAGCTTAAATTATTAAAATGCTATTAGGATTCATTTTTTGTTTTACTTGCCGAGTTCTTAAGATACGCAGACTTCAGTCTGTGTACTTCCATATTGTGCTGCACACTGAATCTTCGGTACAGCTCTGCCGGACTTCCCAGTGCTGTAATACTCCTCCCACCTTCGTCCCAGCGTTCATGCTTCCCTTCGTAGTGGTGTGAGTAGCGTCTATCACTACAGCAAGCTCCGTTTATCATTACACTGAACTTGCAGTCTCAGTATAATGATAAATGGAGCTTGCTCTAATGATAGACACGACTCGCACCACTACGAAGAGAAGCGTGAATGCTGGGAAAGCTGGAAAGGAGGTGGAAGGAGTATTACAGCACTGGGAAGTCCTTCAGAGCTGTGCCGAAGATACACTGCGCTCCAGAATGCGGAAGTGCACAGCTTGAATGCTGCATATCTTAAAGGGGGGGTAATGTCTAAAAAAAAACTTTTTTGCATTTAGAAGAGCTTAAAAAGCTCTTCTAAATGCAAAAAAACGTATCTCTTAAACCGCTATGGTTTAAGAGATACGGGCGTTTAAAGTTTGATTTCTCCTACTGACAGCTGTAAAGCTGTCAGCAGGAGATCCGTGTCGGTCGACACGCTGGCGCTTGAGAAGTGCCGACATCTCTTTACTTACATGGAATCTCTTCATTGGAATGGTCTAAAACGTGTGTCTGAACCCCAGGCACACGTTTTAGACCATTCCAATGAAGAGATTCCATGTAAGTAAGGAGATCTCGGCACTTCTCAAGCGCCAGCGTGTCGACCGACACGGATCTCCTGCTGACAGCTTTACAGCTGTCAGTAGGAGAAATCAAACTTTAAACGCCCGTATCTCTTAAACCATAGCGGTTTAAGAGATACGGTTTTTTGCATTTAGAAGAGCTTTTTAAGCTCTTCTAAATGCAAAAAAGTTTTTTTTAGGCATTACTAACCCTTTAAGAACTAGGCAAGTAAAATAAAAATGAATCCTAATAGCATTTTAATAAATGAAGCAACTGGCCAAAAGTTTTTTTTTTTTTTATGTGAAAGTTCCCCTTTAAGAAAGTTTTCACAACCTCCAATGAACAACCAATCCAAGCGGACATCCAGCAGTCATGTTTGGCAGATGTTCACGCGGCCGGCCATCAACCACACACCTCTCTGCAACGGGATTGTCATGGGAAGGAAAGAGAAAATGAATTCAGAACACACTTCTCCATTAACTAGGGGCCTCGCCTTTTATGTAGGAGAGTTCATCTTGAGCAGAGGAAGAGGTTCTTTACAGTAAGGTCTGTAAAATTGTGGAATTCTTTACCCAGGGATGTGGTGATGGCAGATACAATAGATACATGTAAGAGAAGGTTAGATACATTTCTAACTGAAGGGAATGGACAGGTTGTGATGTGTTTCAGCAGGTTAAACAGGAGGTTCTGATAAATAGACTAAGAACCATCTTGGAGTCAGGAAGGATTATATAATTCTCATTTCTGGGTTATACTGTGGCACAAAGTTGAATTTGATGGCAAGGCGGCCGCTACATTCGGTCAGCCGTGCGAAGGAGCCACGTGTTCAAAAGGCTGAAATTATCCCGGGGTCAACCAACAAACACCGTAGGGGACAAGTAATAGTTTTAATTCATTTGCATAGTGTTTGTAATCCTTTGAGTGACAGAGGTGTACTGTAAAACAGTGCATTGGGTAGATCTTTAGCAGTCAAGGGGTTAAAAGACTCATTCTAGCCAATAAAATTATTATTTTTTTTACATTTCATTTCTCCCCTATTTCTCATTTGGTATTTACACAGAATTACTTTTGGGGTTATACATTAGGGTGTGATAAAGAGGTGATAAAGTGGAGATGACTTCTCCTGTTCCTGTATTATTCTATGGAACCTATGCACTAAAATCTCTCAAGCTGGAGAAATCTCAGTGCACTGGCTCCATTGTATTAAACAGGACTTTGGAGACGTGATAATGCTGGAGAAGTTATCTCCACTTTATCACCTCTATATCACATCTTAGTGCATCTCCCCCAATGTCTTGGTCTTGAGAAAGGTCCTGTTGGACCGAAACGTTGACCATGTTTTTTGCCAGATTTATCAATAAAAGCTATTAATATAAGACCCACGGGTGCAGCCCATTCCTTTTGTTATTTTATATATATATATATATATATATATATATATATATATATATATATATATATATAGTACTGTTTTCCATTCTCTCCTCCAGGATATTTGATATAATTTTAGATATTTGTTCTAATTTTTGAGCGCTTCCGTGTTTTTCTTTCTCAGATGTTATGTATACTTTACATTGCCTTTCTCATATGACTCCACATTACATGTGATCACTAGCAGCAGTCACATGTGCTGAGTCACAGGGAAATGTCTGGAACGGACAGCTTTACCCCTGGAACAGTCAGTTACAGCCGCGCCCTGAGGCGTGCTGTGATCATTAATCTGTGACAGAATGGATTTCTGTGACAGCCCTGGCACATCGCTAGGCTTTAAGGGGTTAAATCTGAAGTAGCATTTTATGATAATTTCCTGAACAGTATGCCAATCAGCTCTGTTTAAGGCTAAAAATATCACTCACTTTGCTATTAGACACTCTACCAGTGAGTGGACTCTGCAGTGAGTGGTAATATTTGGGCCAGCACAGACATTAATTAGCATACAGTGCCACACTGTTCTACCAACAAATAAACATTAACTTCTCTAAAGCAAATTTATTGTTCAACTAGTTACAAAGCCCGTATACACAGGCTGATCCTGAGCGGGTAACTCCGGATGGCTCACAGCCTGTCTGTGCTCCCGTTTCCAGGGCAGCAGCGGAGGTGCCGGGTGACAGTTTGTCACCCAGTCGCCTCCGCTGCCACCCGGTGCACAGACAGGCTGTCATCGTTCCGGAGCTCTCCTCTCCGGATCAGTCTGTTCTGCGAGTCCCCACTGCGCATGTGCGGTTACGCACACAGTGAGCGACTTATTCTAGGACTTTGTTATATCGGATTGGCTTGTGAAACAAAAATTCAGTGTAATCTCTTTAAAGCTTATTTTACGGTGATTGGTTTTCTTTAAAGGAGCAGTAAACTTTTTTTATGAAAAAATATATATTGTAGGGATTTTCCTGAGTAAAATAAGGGTACTCCCACTGCCGAGAGATTTATATTTCCAGAGTTATTACAGTTTAAACCCATGTTTTTTTACATTAGCAGTGCCCTCTAGTGGTCAAATTCTAATTAGATTTCCTGTTAGATTCTAATGGAGAGAAAAGTCAGAAAAGTCAGAGACATAACAGTTCTCAATAGAATGTGATAGAAACTGCTGAGTCACTTCCTGTCAGTTACAACTATCAGGAAGTAATAACAGTAAATTCACTTCCTGTCAGTTAGAACTATCAGGAAGTAATAACAGTAAATTCACTTCCTGTCAGTTAGAACTATCAGGAAGTAATAACAGTAAATTCACTTCCTGTCAGTTAGAACTATCAGGAAGTAATAACAGTAAATTCACTTCCTGTCAGTTAGAACTATCAGGAAGTAAACACAGTAAACTCACTTCCTGATTATTTAAACTGCTATAAATTTTGAATAAAACATCTGACAGCGATGGGAGTGACCTTGTTTTATTCAGCAGGAAATGCTCTGCAAAATATGTGTTTTCATAAAAAAAAGTTTACTGCTCCTTTAAATAACTGTTATACAGTATATTTCTGTTATTCCCCTTTAACCTACATTCATCACCAGCTTCCATGAGTTCTGTATCCGTGGTTGGTGCATCGTGGGAAAGAAGCAAACGTGTCCTTACTGCAAGGAGAAGGTGGACCTTAAGCGGATGTTCAGTAACCCGTATCCTTTTCTGGAGCGTTCCTTATCGTTAACATTAGACGTGGGATCAAATTAGAACATTCTGTTTCAAACAGGCATATTTTAAAATCTTAAGAAAAGCCATATTAGAGGGCATTCCAGGGGATGTAATCTCCAAATATAAAAATATAGAATTCAAACAGAATTTATTAATAATGTTTTTAGATGCTCAACAATATATGCCATTGGGGAATAAGTACAAGAGGAGCAAATCAAGACCTATGTGGCTTAACAAAAGACGTTTGCTGGGAAGTGAGGAATACGAAGCAGACTTTTAAATTATTTAAGTCCGAAAGGTCAGGTGCATGACCTGGAAATATAAAGAATGTAATAAAAGATACAAACAGGCTACATAATAGTGGAAAACTAAGAGAATTACAAAGCCTAAAATCTTCTACAAGTAGATAAATAGCAAAAACACGAAGCCTGATATTGGACCTCTTAAAGTGATAGTAACCCCCCCCCCCCCCCGAACAATGTGACGCCAAAAGAGAGCAATCGTGCAAACATACTGAAATCCCTTATTCCTATCTCTCAAAGATGTAAGGCAAGAAAGACCTCCGCTCCCTCCCCCTTCTCATACGTCCGTTGTATAGAGGACGTCATGAGCTCCTGCTTCCAGCACCAGACGGCGGCTCTGCAGGAGTGCTGTCATCTAGCTATCTCCGTATTATTACTTCATCGGTATGGTCTAAAACGTGTGCCTGGCTTGTAAGCACATGTTGTAGACCATTCCGATGAAGTAATTATATGGAGATATCCAGATGACAGCGCTCCTGCAGAATCGCCGAAAGTCGGCTGACCGGATTCTGCCTCTGACAGCTTTACAGCTCGTCAGGCAGAAGGGGGAGGGAGCGGAGGTCTGTCTTGCCTTACATCTCTCAAACCATAAAGGTTTGAGAGATGGGACTGAGGGAGTTCAGTGTGTTTGCACGATTTCTCTCTTTTGGCGTCTCGTTGTTCGGGGGGAGATTACTATCCCTTTAAAATTGAGACAGGTGAATTAATTAGTAAGGATACGACAGTGGCTGACACCTTAACTCTTTGAATACCAGAGGGGTGAACAAAGCATTGTGAAGCAATGTGTTGTTCACCCCCTCTGACACTCCAGTTGGTAAATAAGTAATTTTCTTTTGTATGTAAAAAGGAAGCAACAATGACAGGATCTGAACAGACAGGGAGAATGACAGCATTTCCTCGGTCATGTACATTGCTTGTACATGTACAGGCTGCAAAAGGTTAAAAACAAAGTAATACTTTCAAAAGCGTTAAAGGTACACGAATACATAAAGATAAACTCTCATTATTTACACTTAAAGGAATAATCATATGACATTAGCTCAGAACTTTGAGAGTGTGCAACAGTTGTACATTTGTCGCATAACTTGCTAATTACTGTATAATATAATGTAAAAGATGAGTCCTCCGGCCCCTTTCCCTTTTGTGAGGCCGTCTTCCCTCAGTTCTGTAGTCCGGTCCCTTGACCGGACAGATTGCAATGAGGGACAATCTTCCCTTGTTCAGTATAAGGAAACACCTGCCCTCCTAGACGCTAGTATGTGTAACCACAGCCTCGTCTGTCTTATGATCAGCCAGATCCAAGGAAAAGTGGCTGATCTCATAAAAAGGGGACGGAGAGGGGAATTTTTTGTGTGTATGTGACTGATATCAGTCACATGCTTAAATTTCTAACAATTGAATTAGCTTATCGTTTGTGAAAGCATTACTGTCTCTTTAAAGGGCAACTGTTTTGCTTAAAATGAACACGGTTATGTTGCAGTGTAGTGTGTGTGTGTGTGTGTGTGTGTGTGTGTGTGTGTGTGTGTGTGTGTGTGTGTGTGTGTGTGTGTGTGTGTGTGTGTGTGTGTGTGTGTGTGTGTGTGTGTAATGTTAAAGCTATTTATACTTTGCTATATATCTCTTAAAGGGATAGTAATACTTTGTTTTATCTTTATTTTATTTTGTAGGCATTAAAAAACATGAAGAACGATATAAGTCTTATCTCTCAAACCTTTATGGTTTGAGAGATATTCACAAGCAAAGTTTCCCCTCCTGCCCCTTTTACCTAGTGTAAGCCATCTCTTCTCAGATGTGGAATCCACTCCATAGACCAGACAGATAACAGCAGGGGACAATCTTCTTCCTATGAGAATGAATGAAAGCCCTGCCCCCCTTGACAAGTTTTCAGCTTTTTCCCTTATCTTAATTGAAGATTGTCCCTCTCTGCAATCTACCTGGGCACCTCCCTTCTGATCTGGTTGAACGGGGGGGGGGGATACTTTGCTTGTGAATATCTCTTAAACCATAAAGGTTTGAGAGATAAGACTTATATCGTTCTTCATGTTTTTTTAATGTCTACAAAATAAAATAAAGATAAAACGAAGTATTACTATCCCTTTAAGTTATTGTTTATGAAATGTGTTTTGGCTGATGCTTGCCTTGTCCCTTCTACCTGGGGGTAGACTGAGCCAAGTGTTTCATTAGAACTAGTGGTGTCGTGTATGTCCAGCTTTGGACTCGCCACCACCCAGTCAGGAGTGAATAGATTTCCCTCTTGGCTGGAGGTGTAAGGACACTACTTGGGTGTTGGGGTATAGAGAAGTCGAGGTAAAGGTAATACTTTTTATATTTTACTTACCTACTATGGAAGATCTGAAGCATTAAAGTCGGACACTTCCGCCTTCTGCAGCACAACGCCGCAGGACTTCCCACTTCCCTCCCTGCTGCCCCAGAGAGCGCATTCACACATCCTTTCGTGGGGGCATTTATGTGGGCCATCGTTACAGCAAGCTCCGTTTGCCATGCTACTGAGGTTGCAAGCTGAGTAGCTTGGTAAATGGAGCTTGCTGTAACGATTAACCCACGTAAATGCCCCCCACGAAGGGAAGCGTGAACGCGCTCCCTGGGGCAGCTGGGATGGAAGTGGGAAGTCCTGCGGCGTTGTGCTGCAGAAGGCGGAAGTGTTTGACTTTAACGCTTCAGATCTTCCATAGTAGGTAAGTAAAATTAAAATTAAAAAAAAAAAAACGCTAATATCGTTGTAGTGACTGAAGCCATTACACGAAAGTTTTTCTTATGTGACTGTTCCCCTTTAAAGTAGCAGAACCTTACAGGTTCACTATTTGGATTTTAAAGAGGTATACAGTGCTTTTGAGTTCTCTTTAGCATCCAAACAGTTATCATATAGGAATCAGCATTTTTGAAGCCTGATATAAGTCATGTATTGTGTAAGGACGCAGTCATGTGGGAGAAGGGCAGGTGATTTGTGTTGTACAATGTGCAAACAGTTGACAGTTACTTATTGTGTAAAGGCTTCAGCTGGAAAAAGTGACTCAGGGTTTTCTGTGAAAATGTCGCAATGTGAATGGCATCGCCTAAATGACAGGTATCAAAACGGCAACTTCAAAATGCTGCCCGTAATAAAAGGGCGAGTTCAACAGCTGGCCCGGGGCGTCTGCGGCTGTATTTTGAAAAGAAAAATTGAGGCGTTCTGGGGCAAACTATTCACACTGCAGGGTAGAACTAAAAAATTGCCATCGGTTTGAATGGGGAATTTTAACTCTTTGAATACTAGACAGGTCACCAACGCATTGCTTCTCAATGCATTGGAGACCTCTCATTCAAGGGGTTGAATTAACCATTTAAATGAAAAGGAATTTTTAGTTCACCACTAATAGTGTAAATACCGTAAGTGTATATTCGAGAAGGAACCAGCAGGAGATGGTGTTGTACAGTAAGACGAGAGGTGGGTCTGGGTGCACGCAACAGTCTGCAAGAGCTGGAAAAATATGTATTGTCTGTAAGGATGTGTATTTAAAAACACTCCATTCCACTGCCAGAGCTAATGACACTAATCCTGCATACACTTTACTGTGCTGAAGTAGATTGCTGTGCGATACACTGTATGTTACTGGGTGTATCTCAGGAGGATCCCCGCGATCATATCCCCAGGTCAGCTTTATCAGACACACAGACCCATGTCAGCTTTATCAGACACAAAGACCCAGGTCAGCTTTATCAGACACACAGACCCAGGTCAGCTTTATCAGACACACAGACCCATGTCAGGGTGCGTCTGCAAACTTCCTACATCTTTACTGACAGGGAAGCCAGTGGTGCACAGTAATGACCATCTCAGGTCCCATCCTTCGATACCGTCCCAAATAGACTAAGAGTATTGGCACTAACCGTACCCACCTGTCTCCGTCTGGCTGGGCCGGTAGAATTTGAAGGGTGTGATGAACTGTTGCAGACCTTGCAGAGCATTGTGCATATTTTCTCCCACCAGAATGTCCTCTTCCATGGAGGGGGTGTGCGATATATATAGTGTAGGGCATTAGCAAAATAAATAAAAAAAAAAAAAAAGAGAAAAGGCGCCCAATAGTACCTGTAATCTTCAAAGGACACCAAAATATTAAATGATGGCAGAATAATACAAGATTAAAGGCTGGTAAATGGCATATGCCAAAACCAGCTAGCAAGCAGGTGGGGAATTCTATCTGTCCCCACTCAGATAACTCCGGTATCCAGACCTCCGTTTCAGTCGAGGCTGAGATCTCCGAAGGGTTAATGCATAGAAAAGAAGGCTGCTGGTTGTCTCATAAGATAATTTATTTAAAAAATTAATAAAATAAAAGACCAGTTGTACAAAATACTGTAACGTTTCACGGTAACAGGGCCGCTTTATCAAACCAACAGATTCTGCAAATTGACCAGTTGGTTTGATAAAGCGGTCCTGTTACTGCCAAACGTTACAGTATTTTGTACAATTGGTCTCTTATTTTATTAATTTTTTTTAAATAAATGATCTTATGAGACAACCAGCAGCCTTCTTTTCGATTCGTTAACCCTTTGGAGATCTCAGCCTCGACTGAAACGGAGGTCTGGATACCGGAGTTATCTGAGTGGGGACAGATAGAATTCCCCACATGCTTGCTAGCTGGTTTTGGCATATGCCATTTACCAGCCTTTAACCTCTTAACGACCGGCCGTGCAGGCACGCAGCAGTCACTAAAGGACCATGGAGCATTTTTTTTTATTATTTATTTACTTTATTTTTTTTAAGAATTTGGTTCCGGACTCTCCGAACGGCATGCAGCCGCGGGGGGAGCCCAGAATTCTATGACAGCCATAGTACGTGATGAGTCATTAAGTCAGATTTACCCAAGACGTACTATGACCGTCAAGGGTCGTTAAGGGGTTAATCTTGTGAGTATTATTTTACCATCATTTAATATTTTGGCATCCTTTGAAGATTACAGGCGCTATTGGGCGCCTTCTTTCTTTTGCTTTTTTCCTCTATGCGCTTCCTTGTTCTGGATGTTTGAGAGGTGCGGCCTGTGATAAAGCTGTTTACAACTACTGAGAGCCGTTGGGACGGTTTGAGATCCCTACTGCCTGTTACCTTGGTGAATACATATGTGTTGCACCAAGCTCTTAAATTTGTTAGTTTATCTTGTATTCTACATTCATTGGAAGATTTTATAATATACTACACTAGGAGCGCCTCCTTTGTACTTTTTTACAATAGCAGAATGTCATTCTCTTACATATGAGTCATATCTTGTCATGCTTATTGCTGACAAGTTCACCTTTACCACACTAATATAACTGCTGACCTCAGAAGCTTGTGTGTGAGCAGCAATCGGAGAGATGATTAATTATGCACGTGACTACAATCAGGCTTTAGTTAACCCCTTAGAGTCCGGTGACGTACCCGGACCATCACACTGGTCCGGCACTTAAGGACCAGTGACGGTCCTGGTACGTCACGTACTATTACTCACCGCGCTCCTGCAGGAGCGCGGTGAGTAATACCGGGGACTGAATTTGATCTCTCCAAGACCGGAGCAATCTCTTTCAGTCCCTCAGTTCGACGTGCCGCCCCACGTGATCAGTCACGTGGGGCGGCACGCCGAAATTCTCTATCTGGTCCTTAAAGGACCACTCACCCCGCGACCGCTGGTCGTTAAGGGGTTAAGATTGTAGTTTCTTCTATTTAAAGGGATAGTAATGTTTCATAATAAAAGCAGCTCTAATTAATCATCATAGTATTTGGACTTTGGAGAATGTTATTTCAGTTCTGTCAGAGTTGTAGTTCAAGAGTAATTCAATGACAAAGTATCCCCCTCCCGCCCCTTTTACTGATGTAACACTGTTCAGCCAGATCAGAAGGGAGGTGACCAGGTAGACTGCAGAGAGGGACAATCTTCAATTAAGATAGGGGAAAAACCTGAAAAACTTGTCAAGGGGGGCAGGGTTTTCATTGTTCTCATAGGAAGAAGATTGTCCCCTGCTGTTATCTGTCTGGTCTATGGACTGGATTCCACATCTGCGAAGAGATGGCTTACACTAGGTAAAAGGGACAGGAGGGGAAACTTTACTTGTGAATATCTCTCAAACAATAAAGGTTTGAGAGATAAGACTTATATCGTTCTTCATGTTTTTTTACTGCCTACAAAATAAAATAAAGATAAAATGAAGTATTACTATCCCTTTAAAGCATTTGACAAGAAAACGTGTGGGTCGTGGATGGTGTTATAGCTTGTAATCCTGCTGTTTGCTCTAATGTTCCACTTTTCAGCTGCTATGGCTTTGGCCTTTGGGTTAACCCTTTGAATGCCAGAGAGGTGCGCAACACGTTGCAGAGCAATGCATTGCGTACCCCTCTGGCGCTCAAAGGGTTAATAAACATTCCAAGCAGTCTAGAATAGTGATTCTAAATTATTTTTTTCTTTTACTCAAGGCCTCTCCAGCTCAGAATCAGGAATTATCATAGTACCTCTTAATATTGTATGTCATCTGTCACTGATGTAATGAAATGGACAAATGAACGCTGATATAATTATTCTTGGGTCTCAAAAAACATGGAGCATTTGCTGTTTTTGGAGCTGGATTAATTTGTGTCTTATTTGCAATTGCTCACTTTTTGATGCGAGAAACATGCTATCTCCTTGATACTGAAAATCACGCTTCTAAATGAATAACAAAATTAGCACGTGTTCCTAAATTAATAACAGAATTAACTCATTAACATAAATTAACGGCAAAGTTGGCTACATCGTATAAAAATGTGTGCTAATTGCTTTGCGGAATTACTCGCAATCTCCGATCCTCTCACAGAATGGTGGACCTTTTATCCTCACCCACTCTTTTAAAAATTAATTTGTAAAAACAAATAAAACGCAAATGTGTGCTAATTCTGAAAAAAAAACAATGCTACATTCAGTAATCTTTTGGTTCTAATCATTTTGCCATCTATGGTACAATGTAAATAACGATTGTGAACTTTTTTCATTCCACACTTTGTGCCTAACAATTTTTATATGAAACACAACATTAAAATGTCAAGGTCGTCATAGAATAAAGTGACACCCTAAACTGGTGACCATAGCTTACTGAAAAAAGGAAAGGTGTGGAATGCATTGCTCATACACTCTGCCTGATTCAGGCTGGATAAAACTGCCAGCAACGGTCATGTCCAGGATAGACTGAAGATGTTATCTCTTGAACAAAGGCACAACAGGTTTTTCTGGCCACAGTAAGGTGAGTAGGTGTTACGTCTTCCATTACGTCCCTCGCTACTTCTGCAAGTAGATTGGGTTTGCAGGAAACCACTTTATCTTAGGTGACTTCCCAGTAGACTGGTACGTCTCAATGTACTGAGATCCATGTGTAATGACTACAGACCGGTGCTGCTTATCCAAGGCTCCGTGGCATTTCAAGGGGAACTTCCACATGTTAACAAGTCGCCATTCAATCATAAGCATATGTCGACTAGCTTGAAAATATGTCTCTTACCTATCACAAGTGGCACATTCTAATAAAATCTTTACTTTTTGGAGACTGATGGTCAGTTTAGTGCGGTCTACATGCCTGCCCCTTTCGGTTACCATGTGGCGCACTGCAATGCTTTACAAGAGACCAGGACTGACGGCACAGGTAAGATGCCTGCGTTGTTATCCGATCTCCAAAGGGTAAAGATTTCTTTAGAATCTGCTAATTTTTTTATAGGTAAGACTTGTATTATCAAGCTCGTCGCCATATGCTTAATGATTGAATGGCAGCTTATTAACATGTGAAAGTTCCGCTTGAAATGCCGCGGCCCCTTGGATAAGCAGCACCGGTCTGTAGTCATTACACATGGATCTCAGTAGATTGAGACATACCAGTCTACTGGGAAGTCACTTATGATAAAAATGGTTTCCTGCAAACCCAATCTACTTGCAGTAGTAGTGAGGGACGTAATGGAAGACGTAACACCTACTCATAATAACCCCTACTTACCTTACTGTGGCCAGAAAATCCTGTTGTGCCTTTGCTTAAAGGGATAGTAATACTTCATTTTAACTTTATTTTATTTTGTAGACATTAAAAAAACATGAAGAATGATATAAGTCTTATCTCTCAAACCTTTATGGTTTAAGAGATATTCACAAACAAAGTTTCCCCCTCCCCTGTTCAACCAGATCAGAAGGGAGGTGCCCAGGTAGACTGCAGAGAGGGACAATCTTCCATTAAGATAAGGGAAAAACCTGAAAAACTTGTCAAGGGGGGCAGGGCTTTCATTGTTCTCATAGGAAGAAGATTGTCCCCTGCTGTTATCTGTCTGGTCTATGGACTGCATTCCACATCTGAGAAGAGATGATTTACACTAAGGTAAAAGGGGCGGGAGGGGAAACTTTGCTTGTGAATATCTCATAAACCATAAAGGATTGAGAGATAAGACTTATATCATTCTTCATGTTTTTTTAATGCCAATAAAATAAAGTTAAAACGAAGTATTACTATCCCTTTAAGAGATAACATCTTCAGTCTGTCCTGGACATGACAGTTGCTGGCAGTTTTATCCAGTCTGAATCAGGCAGAGTGTATGAGAAATGCATTCCACACCCTTCTGGCCCTTAAATGTCTAAGATCACCATGTGCAGTGGGCATACTTTGTTTCCTGGGATCCTGCCAGCAACTGTCATGGCCGCCTCCATTCACATGATACGCAGGACTGATTGAAGATGTGATCTCTTGATCAAAGGCACAGTGGCAAAATTCATAGGGGTCATTATGATTTTTTTTTTTTTTTTTTTAATTAAGGGGGATTATTATTAGGAGGTGATATTTTCTTTAACCCTATGAGTGCCAGAGAGGTATCCAACGCATTGCAATGGAACGCGTTGGATACGTCTCTGGCACTCAATGGTTTAAGCACTTTAAGTGCCAGATGGGTGCTCTGTACATGTTTGAAAACATAATTTAAATCTGCCTATGTGTCATGTTACCCTCAAGTCCAGCAGATGTCACACTTTTATTTTTGGGGAAAGTGACAGGGAAAGTCTCTTGGTGCAGCACAGAGCTTCAACAACACATGAAATGTCACTGAAAACCTTCATTAGCTTATGAATTGTCCCTGAAAAACAGAATTAGCATATGAAACGTCACTGGTACCACGTGGATACTACAATTGGCATACATTAGCATATGGTAACAAGTATGAATATCTCTATATTCGTTTGCTGGAATGACATGACACATAGGCAGTTTTTAAGGACGTTTTCAAATGTGCAGACTTGAATCAAGGTGACAGATCCACAGATAGTAATACTTGAAAATAAAATTGTTTTATATTGTAGCCCTTAAAAAAACATTAAAAATGATATAAGTCTTATCTCCCAAACATTTATGGTTTGGGAGATATTAGCAAGTAAATTTCCCCTGGAGTGATATCACTGCTCTAGTTGTCAGATTTGAAATCCGGTCCGCAGACCAGCCACGGCTCTTCAGCAGTGCCGAGATCACGATCTTTAAAAAGAATTTCTTCATTGGAATCATCTACGAAGTGTGCTTGCAAGCCAGGCACACTTTGTAGACAGTTCCAATGAAGTAGTTTTTTTTTAAAGATCGTGATTTCGGCACTGCTAAAGAGCTGCCGGCTGATCTGTGGACCGGATTCCAAATCTGTCCACTAGATGGCAGACTTCGCTAAAACAGCCAGGAAAAGAGAACTTTACTTTACTTGTGAATATCTCCCAAACCATAAAGGTCTGGGAGATAAGACTTCTATCATTTTTAATGTTTTTTTAAGGGCTACAATCTAAAAAAAATATTTTCAAGTATTACTATCCCTTTAAATACATTTTCCTATTGGTGCTTGTAAGGGTTGTTTTCTAATAAGAACAGAACCAGGCCCCTTCTTTCTGCGGGGGTGTAATGCCTTTTGGCATGTGATAATAAGAAACATTTACAGAGTCATCTTCCTTAATTCACCTCGGTCCAGATGGGAGAGACCTCACGTGATGTACGGGCAGCTGCTGGACTGGCTCCGTTACCTCGTCGCCTGGCAGCCTGTCATCATTGGACTGGTACAAGGCATCAACTACTGTCTAGGACTGGAATAAATCCTTCCAATCCTGAGAAGGACCTGGGTGCGCCAGCCATCAGCAACCGCTGGAAGAGGCAGCTCACACCCGCCCACACTTCCTGGGTCTCTACCAATCACATCTCAGGATTTGTAGCCATTGGAACCCCATAGGAGCTGCACAGACTCTGCCCTGCCACGTGAGCGGGGCCCTTGTTGTATTATTTATTTATTACAACATTCTGTATTGAACCGCTTGGATATGGTGGAGAGGTCTGCAACGCATTGTCTGGGGATGCCTCCGTCATCCAAGGGGGGGGCGATATATTTCTTTTTTTTTTTTGTTTTCCTTTGCTCTACAGGATCCAAATACAAAATTCCCGTTGCCATAAATGGGTCCCTTAACCCCTCCAATGGTACTGAGTTCTCCAACGCATTGGGGACATCCCTAGCGTACAAGAGTTTAACCCTTTGAGTGCCAGAGATGTACACAACACATTTGCAATGCATTGTGTATCCCTCTGGCACTCAAGAGGTTAAAGCAGCTGGTTTGCCCTATAATTGCGCCAGTTTTGCATTTATGGCCCTCGGTGGTTTTATATTCCTTTAATACCCTTTCTGCAGTGAACAGTTTCAGCACAGCTTAACCCTTAAAGTGGATAGGTCACCTGCGTTCTCAAAGACCGATTTATCACGTTGGCCGAACAGCCCGGAGATGCCCAGTTTAGGAGATATCGGTGCTGGTCTTTGTGGATGTCGCTCTGTGTCAGTGCAGCACTGAATACTGATTCATCTCTGTGCTGAGCTGAGAGAGAGATCAACATCTATAAGTAAAAGTATTATTGTCTCCTACACTGTGTATCTGTGACTTAACCAACTTGGTACATAGACGGCCTGGAACGAAGGTACAAATATAAAGGCACAATTTAAGGTGCCCTTTGAGAGAAATGAAACATTTTGGCTTTGGTTTTGCTGTATTAAAGGGATAGTAATACTTAAAATGTAAAAAAAAATGTCGTAGGGTTTATCCCCCTGAGTAAAACAAGAGTACTCCCACTGCTGAAAGGTGTTTCATTCAAAAGTTATTATTTTCAAAGTTGAATTTTTTAGGTGCAATATCACAGTGGCCTGAAATTGTACAGTGGCGCTGTTGCTACACGATCCTATGGACAGCTCTGGTCCCGGGACCATAAATCTCCATAGGATGGTGTAGCAACAGCGCCACTGTAAAATTTCAGGCCACTGTGATATTGCACCTAAAAAATTCAACTTTGAAAATTAATAACTTTTGAATGAAACACCTTTCTGCAGTGGGAGTACTTGTGTTTTACTCAGGTGGATAAACCCTACAACATATATATATTTTTTTTTTTTTACATTTTAAGTATTACTATCCCTTTAAAGTGGATAGGTCACCTGCATTCTCAACAACCGATTTATCACGTTGAGCGAACAGCCCGGAGATGCCCAGTTTAGGAGATATCGGTGCTGGTCTTTGTGGATGTCGCTCTGTGTCAGTGCAGCACTGAATGCTGATTCATCTCTGTGCTGAGCTGAGAGAGAGATCAACATCTATAAGTAAAAGTATTATTGTCTCCTACACTGTGTATCTGTGACTTTTAACCAACTTGGTACATAGACGGCCTGGAACGAAGGTACAAATATAGCACAATTTAAGGTGCATTTTGAGAGAAATGAAAAGTTTTGGCTTTGGTTTTGCTTTATTAAAGGGATAGTAATACTTAAAATGTAAAAAAAAATATATGTGGTAGGGTTTATCCCCCTGAGTAAAACAAGAGTACTCCCACTGCTGAAAGGTGTTTCGTTCAAAAGTGATTCATTTTCAAAGTTGAATTTTGTAGGTGCAATATCACAGTGGCCTGAAATTGTACAGTGGCGCTGTTGCTACACCATCCTATGGACAGCTTTGGTCCCGGGACCATAAATCTCCATAGGATGGTGTAGCAACAGCACCACTGCACAATTTCAGGCCACTGTGATATTGCACCTAAAAAATTCAACTTTGAAAATTAATAACTTTTGAATGAAACACCTTTCAGCAGTGGGAGTACTCTTGTTTTACTCAGGGGGATAAACCCTACAACATATTTTTTTACATTTTAAGTATTACTATCCCTTTAAAGGGGAACTAGAAATATAGGAAGATGTGGTTTTTAATCTTTTTAAAGGGACATTAATAGTTAAATATTACTAATCCCCATATTGTATCCATGTTAAAAAGAATTTAATTGTCCCCAGTGTCATCTCTCAAACCTTTATGGTTTGAGAGATAACCGCCCGCTGCAGGGATATCCAGTCTGACTTTCATCAGGCGGCTCTGCAGCTGAGCCGAGATCGCGTTAGTGACAAATAATTATTTCACTGAAACGGTCTTCTACATGTGATTGGTTTGTAAGCACACATAGAAGATCGTTTCAGTGAAATAATTATTTTTTTACTAACGCGATCTCGGCTCTGCTTCACAGCTGCCTGATGCAAATAAGACCGGATATCCCTGCAGTCAGTACAACACTAACTTTGGGGGGGGGGCGACTTTGTGGATGGTTATCTCTCAAACCATAAAGGTTTGAGAGATGACACTGGGGACAATTACATTTTTTTTAACATGACTACAATATGGGAATTAGTAATATTTAAGTATTACTATCCCTTTAAAGGGTAATTATCACATTTTACTATCTGTGGCTGTGGGTGCAAACTTGGTATAAAGCTTGTAACCCCAGAATGGCTCCTTTTAGCAGTTCGGGTAGGTCAAAAATCTACCCCATTTGGTTGGCTGCAGGCTGATCGCAACTATGACATCCAAAGGTCGTGTTAGATTTAAAGGTATAGTAATACTTAAATTTTACAACAGAGTATCTTGTAGCCCTTAAAAAAATGCCCCCAGTGCCATCTCTCAAACCTTTGTTTGAGAGAGAGTCTCTTTCAAAATCCCCCCCCCCCTCCCCTTCCCCTGATATCATAGCTCTAGCTGACTGCAGGGGAATCCGGTCCCGGGACCAGCGGTGGCTCTTCAGCAGAGCCGAGATTGTGTTATTTCAAAAGAAATCCTTCACTGGAACGGTCTTCTGTGTGCATTGGTTTGCAAGAAGACCGTTTCAGTGAAGGATTTCTTTTTCATTAACGTGATCTCGGCTCTGCTGCAGAGCCACAGGCTGGTCCCAGGACCATATTCCCCTGCAGTCAGCTAGCGCACTGATGTCAGGGAGGGGGGACTTTGAAAGAGAATATCTCTCAAACCGTAAGAGATGGCACTGGGGGCATTTAATTTATTTTTTTAAGGGCTACAAGACGAAAGGTTTTAAAATGTTAGTATTACTGTCCCTTTAAGTCACTTCAGGCTGCAACTACAGTCCTTACAGAGTGCTAGCGACAGTATCTGAGAAACTTCAGTCGCTATTGAAGGATCAGCAAGAGAACATACGCTTATCACTGATCCGCCAGCGCTCACAATGCAGACAGTGTTTCCTTAGCAGGTCAGCTCCCAGAGGAACCAGCAAGCCTACCAAACAAAAGCCCAGCTATCACAATACATTCCCTTTTACATACCTAGGTAGGTGTCTTTTTATATAGCAGTGTACTATGCTTATCCTATATAATAATTCGCCAAATACTGTGTAACGCAGCGACATGCGCAGTAGACACTGCCCGCGTCGCGGCTGATATAGAGCTGGGCGCTCCGAAGGAGCGTCCAGCTCTGTATCAGCTGTGGCGCAGGCAGTCTCTACTGCGCGTGACTGCCCCGCGATCGGGTGGCAGTGGCACTGTGGCCCGTGTAACGGGCTGTTCAACTAGTGTATATATATATATATATATATATATATATATATATATATATATATATATATACTGTTGCCAGTAGGTTCACTGAAATAATTTTCAAAATTACCTATATCTGTTAGACATTTTTATTTCAATCAATAGTTTGTGAGATGTTTAACTTTATTTATGTGGCAGTTTTTTTGTAAATTAGCTAGTTACCAGCACAGGGAGTGGCAGGTGGGAGGAAGAGCATTGTGGAATGTTACTGTATGCCTGGTAGAGTGGCAGTGGGGACGGTGAGCAGTGTGTAATGTTCGTATCTGGCTGTCAGGAAGTGGCAGTTAGGATGAGGGTGGAATACATAAACAGACAAATAAAGCTACATTTTTCAAATTCCGTTGCATAGAAAATATTTAAGAGAAATATAGGTGATTTGAAACTCTCTTTCAAAATCACCTGGTCCACAGTTTACACCTTTATGCTTGTGAAACATCCAGCTATCAAGTAAGGTACAAAAGAAAACATTTTGTAGAAATATGTATGAAGGACACCTACATAGGTATACGCCTCTGTTGAAGTAAGAGCCATTTATTCCTAAGGGAAAAGTTCCGCTTTAATCCTTTTGCTGAGAGAGGGCGCACCAAATCATTACCAACCCCTTCTGTATCAAAGGGTGTAAAGCACCGGTCAGCAGGAAAGGAGTCGATGCATCCAATTATAACCCTTTGAGTGTCAAATGTGTGTGCAGTTCATTGGGAGTAATGCATTGCACACATCTCTGGCATTAAAAGGGTTAAATAGCAGCCTAGGAATAGACAAGATTAAAGGGTTTGTTTCGCTCCTGTTTGTAGTTTCTCTTGCATTTGGCGCATACCCTGTCGGGGGCGTGCAGACCAGTTCTGTAATATGGCGGCCGCTACAAAAGGCCATAAACATGCAGCAATTCTGGGGCAAACCAACTGTACTGTGTTGGGGGAGGGGCATGTGAAAATTCCGTCAATCAAAATAGTTTTTAACCCTTTGAATGCTAGCTAGAGATGTTGGTGTGCCCCAGAATTATTTCACTTTTTTGTTCACGGAGAAAAAAGTGTTCATATGATTTATATCTTCTAGGTCCAAACTGGACAATATGGGTTTTCATTAACTGACTACTAACACAGCCTAATACTAATGTCTCACTTACCGTAACCTGGGCAGATGATCCTAATGACCACTATTAATTAGTTCTGCGTGCCCTGGTTCCCTAGAATTAATCTTTAATTAGTATGAATATCATGTCCATGGGGGCAGACATTCTCTTTGCAGATTCCTCTCGACAGCCTTCTTAAGAAACATTCAGTGGGAGGAGTTTGGGATCCTTTAGTCCTGCAACACACACGTATACCTGCCTCATGGGGCATGATATTCAATATTAATTAAAGGAGCAGTAAACTTTCTTTTTATGAAAACCTATACGTTATAGAGCTTTTCCTGCAAGGTTACTCCCACCAGTCAGTTGTTTTATTCAAAGGTTATAACCGTTGAAATAATCAGGTAGTGAAGTTACAGTGTGATTACTTCCTGCACGTTCTAACTGACAGGAAGTGACTCAGCAGTTTATGTTACATTCTATGGAGAGCTGTTTGTCAGTGACTTTCCTCTCAAATAGAATGTAACAGGAGAATAATTGGAATCTGACCACTAAAAGGCACCGCATGCATCTCTCAGCAATGGGATTTCCCTTATTTTACTCAACAGGGAAAGACCTGCAATATATATATATATACACACACACACACACAAAAGTTTACTGCTTCTTTAAAGATTAATTTTTCGGGAATTCATAATGTCCATTAGGATTTTTTTTTTTATTTTTATTTTTTTTTTATTTTTTTTTTAAACACCAAGGTTGCGATAAGTGGGGTGGTAAAATGTTATTATGGTATAGTTAACCCCTTAACGACCCTTGACGGTCATAGTACGTCATGGGTCGATCTGATTTAACAACCCATAACGTACTATGACCATCATGAAATTCCGGGCTCCCCCCACGGCTGCACGCCGTTCGGGGAGTCCGGAATCGAAAGAAAACCCGCCGCGTACCTGCGAGGTCGGTCGTTGAGGGGTTAAAAAAAAAAGAAAAAAAACAACCTTTGTAAATATCTCTAAGGGCGTCTGGATGTATGCACGACAGAGGAGCTATTCTATAGTAAACTAGCTGGTTCACATCGAGAGATAGATATATGGATTTTTAACACCTCGAATGCTGAGACCTCTAGCTATCGAGGTGGTTAAAGGGATAGTAATACTTCGTTTTATCTTTATTTTGTTTTGTAGGAATTAAAAAAAACATGAAGAATGATATACGTCTTATCTCTCAAACCTTTATGGTTTGAGAGATATTCACAAGCAAAGTTTCCCCTCACTGACCAAAACGGTCTTGTCTGCCATCTAGCTGTCAGATTTGGAATCCGGTCCGCGGACCGGACGTGGCTCTACAGCAGAGCCGAGATCACGAGATATAAGAAGAACTACTTCATTCTAATAGTCTACAAAGTGTGCCTGGTTTGCAAGCACACGTTTTAGTCCCTTCCAATGAAATAGTTATTTTTATGTCTTGCGAACTCGGCTCTGCTGAAGAGCCACCGGTTGATCTGTGGACCGGATTCCAAATCTGACAGCTAGATGGCAGACTTGACCCTTTTGGTCAGTGAGGGGAAACTTTACTTGTGAATATCTCTCAAATCATAAAAGTTTGAGCAATGAGACTTATATCGTTCTTCATGTTTTTTTAATACCTACAAAATAAAATAAAGATAAAACGAAGTATTACTATCCCTTTAAAAAGCCCTATTTCAGTCGATAAGACTTTTCATTGCCTTTTATTGTGTAGCTTGGTTTGCTGCAGAATGGATCCTCTGTTCTGTTGTACATATAGACTTTGTTTTTTTAGGCTGCTTTCTCATTATTATGGTTTATAGAAAAAAAAAATACAGAACTCCCACTCCAATTTATTTAGCAAAATGTCAGAGGATTTTAAAGGGTAATAAACCACTTACATAGAAACACTCCCCCCTAGGAGCTATGATAAAACATCTGGATGAATGGAATGTTTACATGTCTTGATGGAGCAGTAAATTATTTTATTAAAATGTGTATGATATAGAGCTTTTCTTATTGAGTAAAGCAAGTTCACTCCCACCACTGGTTTTTGAATAAAACAACTGTCATAATACTTCAAATAATCAGGGAGTGAATTACAGTGTTATTACTTCCTGATAGTTCCAACTGACAGGAAGTGAATTTACCGTGTTTACTTCCTCATAGTTCTAACTGACAGGAAGTAAATTTACTGTGTTTACTTCCTGATAGTTCCAACTGACAGGAAGTGAATTTACTGTGTTTACTTCCTGATAGTTCCAACTGACAGGAAGTGACTCAGCAGTTTCTATCACATTCTATGGAGAACTGTATGTCAATGACTCGCCTCTCCCAGAGAATGAAACACAATAAATAATAGGAATCTGGCCACTAATGTAAAGAACATTTTAAAGTGTAATAGATAAGTAAATATGCCTCACTCAGCAGTGGGAGTGTCCATCTTTTACTCAGCAGAAAAGGGTCTACAGTATATATATTTTTCATAAAATCACTTCTGCTCCTTTAACCCTTTGAGTGCCAGAGGGGTACGGAATGCATTGCTTTGCAATGCATTCCGTACCCCTCTGGCACTCAAAGGGTTAATCCAGAAGCAGTCAGTATTTTTTCCTCCAGCTCTTTGGAAACAACAACTGTCATCCCCAAGCAGTTAATGCATTGCACACCTGATCCTTAAACTGTTAAGTAAGTAACGTACATTGATCCATTATAACTTTATAATATGATTATTTTTGTCCGTTCCCATGTTTTGCACCTTCAGGTCATTCCTGTTTAAATGCACACAGAAGCCCCTACTATATAATACCACTGTAACTTGGTCAGCGGCCCAGCTGAATCCAGTAATAAGCAGATGGGGTGTTGTGACTGACGCCCCGAACAGTGTTAGTTGCTGGAGACGTGCGGGTTTCCCACTTTTAGCTGCATGAAGTTTATCAGCATATCATTCTTCTGTTTAAATTGTTTTTGGTTTTTTGGGGGTTTTTTTCCCCTCCGTTCGCTAGGAAAAATGTTTTTATGTCCCTATGAAACTTTGGACCTTGTTCATCAAGCTAAAGAGTTGCAATTCTGGATCAAACCAACTGGGGACGTTACAATTGTGCAAAATTCAATTTTGATTTAAATGGATATTTTCGCATATAAGGACGTATTTAAAGGCACCCTATCCCTTAAAGGGATTGTAATGTAAAAAAAAAAAAAAATCTTCGGAGTCATCTTTATAATAAAAGAAACCCTTTGCGCTATTTCAAGCCACTTACTTGCACATAGTTCAAAAGTTATACGTAGTAACATAGTAATTTAGGTTGAAAAAAGACTTGCGTCCATCTAGTTCAACCCTTTTCCTATTTCTGTTTACCATCTTGATCCAAAAGAAGGCATAAAAAAAAAAACCTCAATATAAACTGGAGAAGGATCCCCTGGCCGCCTCCCACTGGATATCTAATTGTGTCGTGGGACCCAACGGATGCAGCGAGGGACGAACTTCAGTAAATTACTATAAGGATTTTCCTTTGCTTACTGAAGTTTGCCCCTCTCAGCATCCGTCCGGACCAGAAAGCGCTGCAGCAGTGACATAGCCAGAAGGGGTGAGCAAGGGATCCTTCTCCACTTCATAACTTTTGAACTACAAACAAGTAAGTGGTTTGAAATAGCGCAATCGGTTTCTTATACGATAAAGAAGACCCGGCGAGCTAGATTTTTTACATTACAATCCCTTTTAAAGACAACTTTGGTGACTTTGAGAGAACATTCAGAATCATCTCAATGTTGTATTAACCATTTATTTCTTTTAGAAAACAAATTTGAGTTAATTAGATGTATAGGTGTTGGTCATTTAGGCATGCTGCGCAGTTACTTCCTGTCTTACCCCAACATTATCTTCCCCACTACCAGACACACAACCCTTTCAGATGTTTAGATGTATAGAGTATGGTGATCAAGGCATGCCATGTAGGGACTTCTGATCTTAGTCCTTCATTACTTCTCTCTCTCACTGACACTGAACCCTTTCAGTGCTAGTGGAGGAGGGCAATACATTGCTGTATAGATTATGGTAATTAAGGCATGCCGTGTAGGGAGTTCTTGTTTTATATCTACAATACTTCTCCCTGTTACTGACACCTGCCTTTCAGTGCTAGAGGAGGAGGGCAGTAGTGTGTTATTTAGGTGTATAGGTTATACTAATTAACCCTTTGGCCAGAGGGGTATGCATTGCTTCACAAAAGGGTTAAGGTTTAAGACATGCCGTGCAGGATTTTCTTGTCTTAGCAGTACATTACCTCCCTCCATCTTACCGACCCTTAACCATTTCAGTTCTTGGGGAGGTAGGCAATGTACTGAGGGTCCATTTTAAAATGTCAGTGCGGCTACATGCCACATTAAGCAGGTCGCCATGATCAAAAAGGCGACATGGGAATCTTGCCCTGCATAACAGCGTGAGATTCTCATGTTGCGTCCTTAAACAGTTCTCCTTCAACCCAAGCCGCAGCATCATATCTGATGTATCCACATACCAATTTTCTTTAGAGATGCACTGATACCAATTTTTTGAGACTGAGTACGAGTACCGATAAGTTTTTTAAAGTACTCGCCTATACCAATTAACAATACTTTTTTTTTGCGGTCATTTGGCAGTTTTCCAAGTACCTAAAGCATATATATATGCATGCTTTAGGTACTTGGAAAACTGGCAATTGACCGCAAAAAAAGTATTGTACTTGCGCAAATGCCGGTATCTGTATCGGTGCAACCCTAAATTTCTTTTTCTAAAAAGTATAATCATTTTAAAAAATTTATGTATGGTGTGGTCAAGACATAACCGTGCATATTAACCTTTGAGTGCTTGAGAAGTATCCAACGCATTGCAGCTTAATGCGCTGGATAATTATTTTGAACTCAAACAGTTAAGGATCAGACGGCGTTGTGAAGCAATGTGTTGAACAGCTGAGCGCTGTCACAGCTGATCCTTGAAGGGCGGAGGGGTGAAGGGGTAACGCAAGATCTGGATGAAACATGGGGTGCGTAAAAGGGGAGAGGTGACATTTCAGGCCACGGCATGAGAATCTTGCACTTAGCTACAGTGCGAGATTCTCATGTCGTCATTGTAATCTGGGCGACATGCTGACTGCTTCCAGTAGTCGCACTCTGTTCTGTGTGCAACATTTCAAAAGGATACCTGGACTGAGCAGGTAAAGCATGCCTCACTTAGTGTAATCTATAAATCAGAATTTCAAAATAGATAGATTGGCCTCTTCCCCAGGCACTGGAAGAGTTAAGTGTCCGTGAGAGTGGGAGTTCATGTATAGGTAAGACTGGAGGTACCCGCACGACATGCCCTAATTAGCATCATCTATAAATCAAAATAACCTAAAATACAGTTTTCTAAATATAAAATGGCAAACACGACATATAGGTGATTTAGAAAGCTCCTTCAAAATCCCCTGTATGTTGCAAAGTGACGGCTCCACTTTAATTCAATGGAAATCTGCAAACGTTTCTTCCAATGGATCCGTTGCTTTGTCCCAGAATTCCTTCTCTTTTTCTTGATAAATAAGGGCCCTTTGTAATTTCCAGCCGGTGGGAGGACGATGGAGACCTTTATATCTCTTACTTCAGTACATTTTTATTGTTTATCGCTGCTGTTCGGGACAGATTGGCAGAACTAGCTAAATTAAATCTAATAAAAATGCCTTTGTGTAATGCTTTGGTTTCGTGTTTTTTTTTTGTTTGTTTGGTTTTTTTGTTTGGTTTTTTTGGGGGGGAGACCAGTGGCATACGCAAAGCAATGAGTTGCACACTTCACTGGTCCTCAAATGGTTAAATAAGCAGTACACATTTTGCACCAAAACACTGGTTTAGGTATTTTCTCACTAAATAAAATAAGGGTCCTTCCACTGGTAGGAGATGTTTAATTCAAAAGTTATTACAGGGAAAATAAATTTAGTCAAGTGGCAATATTTAATTCTGGTCACTAGGTGGTGCTGTTGAGCAGTAGTCAATGATGCCAGCTCTCCCACAGATTGCAGTATAAAAAAAAATACCATTTGGACAACTTTGGTCCTAACCATTTAATAATGGTAAATTATAACCACTCATTATTATTTTTATTTTTTTTAATTAAAAATCTCCCCAAAGTAGGATTACCCTTGTTTTACGCACTATAATCCTTTAATATATATTAATAATTCATATCAAATATATAAATGTATATGTGATTTTCTGGACTCTCTGATTGGTCAAACCCAAAATTAAAGTATTTAGATCTTGAAACCCTTATAGCAATATTTCTATTTTTCCAGAAGATGGTGCACCAATATAACATTAAACCTGTGCTTATATGATGACAACATCTGTTCTTTGTCAACCGTGAGGGGCCTGGGAGGTCACACCTGCATCACGCAAACATGTCAACCTCCTTAGATTCTTACATCAGATAGTAAGCCTCATCCAGACATTGACACTGGAAGTCCCTTATCAATAACCATAATATTTCACTCCCTAACTTTAAAGGGATAGTAATGTTTCACAAAAACAGCAGCTCCAATTAATCTTCATAGTATTTGGGCCATGGAGAGTGTTATATCAATTCTGTCAGATTTGTAGTACAAGAGTAATTGAATGATAAAATATCCCCCCTCCCGCCCCTTTTACTGATGTAACACTGCTCATCTCAGATGTGGAATCTGGTTGCCTGACCAGACAGATAACAGCAGGGGACAATCTTCTTCCTATGAGAACAATGAAGCCCCTCGCCCCGACAAGTTTTTCAGGTTTTTCCCTTATCTTAATTGAAGATTGTCCCTCTCTGCAGTCTACCTGGGCACCTCCCTTCTTCTCAGGCTGAACAGTGTTACATCAGTAAAAGGGGCGGGAGGGGGATACTTTGTCATTGAATTACTCTTGTACTACATCTCTGACAGAATTGAAATAACACTCTCCAAAGTCCAGATACTATGATGATTAATTAGAGCTGATTTTATTATGAAACATTACTATCCCTTTAAGCAAAGGCCTATTGTCTCTTAAAATGAAGTCATCTTAAAGGGATAGTAAAGTCTGTAAAAAAGTGATAGGTACAATTAAAAAATATGTAACGCCCAGATTCCTATCTCTCAAACCTTTATGGTTTGAGAAATGTAAGAAAATAAAGACTTCCGCTCCCTCCCCCTTCTCATGTGTCAGCTATACAGCGGACGTCATGAGATCCTATTTCCGGGACCAGAAGGCGGCTCTTCAGGAGCTCTGTCATCGAGATATAGAACTATAATTACTTCATCGGTATGGTCTACAACGTGTGACTGGCTTGCAAGCACATGTTGTAGACCATTCCAGTGAAGTATTTATAGTTAGATATCCCGATGACAGCGCTCCTGAAGAGCCACGTCTGATCACCCGACCGGATTCTGCCTCTGACAGCTTTACAGCTCATCAGGCAAAAAGGGGAGGGAACGGAGGTCTTTATTTTCTAATATCTCTCAAACCATAAAGATTTGAGAGATAGGAATCAAGGCATTATGTAATTTTTAATTGTACCTATCAATTTCCAACACTGTTTTACAGACTTTACTATCCCTTTAAACACATCTAAGACAGAATTTCAAAGACAATCCTGGTTTTTCTAAAATAGATTAACCATTAACTCTCCGCCCAGGGCAGACCATCTACACATACTTATTCACGATGCATTAGAGGTGTCTCCAGCAGTTAACCCCTTGAGTGCCAGAGGGGTACGCAACGCATTGCAGAGCAATGCGTTGAGTACCCCTCCGGCACTCAAAAGGTTAAGGTGTTTAAAAAAAAAAAACTAATTTTGTCAATAATTTATCTTCGTCTGTTCCCTCCCCAAGTATTGTCGCATTCCAACCAGGAGGAGGTTGGAAGGCGACACTACTTGGGGTTGAACAGACGAAGATTGACAGACTGCGGGGCAGAGCAGTAACTGTAGTCTTGCCCTGAAGTAAGGAACTGGCTCATTTTTAAAAATGCAAATTTCACCATAGCATGCTTTGTATAACAAAAAAAAAAAAAAAAAAAAAAAAAAATTAAAGGTTATCACCATATGAAGATCACACTGAGGCAAACTTGTAAAGGGCTGATAGTTCCCCTTTAAAGGGGTTCGATTACCATAAACAGTGTGTGGAGTCTGAGGTCGTGCCAGTAACTGTCATGGCCGCCTCCCATAGACGTGACATCTAGAACTGATTGTGTATGTTATAATCTTAAGCAATGGTTTGGGCAACATTTATATGGGTTATAGTAAAGTAAATGGATATTATTATTAAGATGTGTTCTCTGATAAATAGGCCGTTTAAAGGGATAGTAATACTTAAAACGTAAAAAAATATGTTGTAGGGTTTATCCCCCTGAGTAAAACAAGACTACTCCCACTGCTGAAAGGTGTTTCATTCAAAAGTTATTAATTTTCAAAGTTGAATTTTTTAGGTGCAATATCACAGTAGCCTGAAATTGTACAGTGGTGCTGTTGCTACATGATCCTATGGTCAGCTCTGGTCTCGGGACCATAAATCTCCATAGGATGGTGTAGCAACAGCGCCACTGTACAATTTCAGGCCACTGTGATACTGCACCTAAAAAAAATTCAACTTTGAAAATTAATAACTTTTGAATGAAACACCTTTCAGTAGTGGGAGTACTCTTGTTTTACTCAGGGGGATAAACCCTACAACATATTTTTTTTTTTTTTACATTTTAAGTATTACTATCCCTTTAACCCCTACATGCTAGAGAGGTCTCAATTCATGACTAGGGTTTTATTAAAAAAAAATACCGGCCATGGCATTCTCTCCATAGACTTAACACTGGACAGAAGCCATTTTTTACAGGCCTGCCGGTAAAATACCGGCTGGGTGGCAACCCTATTCATGACATTCAAAAAATTAAAACCCCATAAAAGTCTGTGAGAATTTTGGGAAGTGTCACCAAACCCCCCCTTTATGGTGCAGAATTCCACTTCTTGGCTGTCTCCCCTCCCGGTCAGATGGACAGGCCACAATATTATTGCTGTTGCCAAGCAGGATACAGGAACATGAGTTATATAGAGAAGTATTCGTATCGGGGAATTTCCTAACCATAGACCACTCTTCTGTTTATTGTTCTTACTCACTATAGTGCTTTGTATTACACATCCATGTGGTAACAATAACAAAAAATAGTATTTTATTTATTTATAGACTGAAGCAGGCTCAGTGCATACTACTTCCCCAAGGATGTGGTTATGCCAGATACAATGGATACATTTAAAGGGATAGTAATACTTTATTATTACCATCCCCCATATTGTACATATTTGCAAAATAATTTTATAGCCCCCAGGTTCATATCTCAGACCTTTATGGTTTGAGAGATAATCAAAGGCAAAGTTCACCCTCCCTCCCCCTTTCCTGACGTCAGCGTTGTACCGACTGCAGGGATATCCGGTCTGACATTCATCAGGCGGCTCTGCGGCAGAGCTGAGATCGCATTAGTTAAAAAAAAAAAAGAATTATTTCACTGAAACGGTCTTCTACATGTGCTTGCAAACCAAGCACATGTAGAAGACTGTTTCAGTGAAATACTTATTTTTCACTAACGGGATCTCGGCTCAGCTGCAGAGCCGCCTGACTGTCGTAGACAGACTTCCCCTGCAGTCGGTACAACGCTGACTTCAGGGAAGTCCAAATACTATGATGATTAATTAGAGCTGCTTTTATTATGAAACATTACTATCCCTTTAACCCCAGGGTTGACGGAGTGAAATCTGACCCGCTGTTTTTCCGGTGCTGCCGGTACTTCACCGGCACCCAAGAGATAAACTCTCTTTTCAATATCTCATATTTTCCTCATAAAATCTGCATTTTATTGTGCTTTTGCCTACGCATATTCTTTAATTTACACATGGTATCCATTCAGCCTCTATTATGAATGACACTTGCTAGACGTCGTCCCTCTGTTGCAACATCACCAGGGGAGGGCTGGCAACACAGAGCCCAGGGGGCAAGCAAAATCAATTGGCCCGTTTCAACTATAGTCTGAGCCCACTGTCGCAGCCCACCCCCTTTCGTTAATTTTTAAATTGTCATTAATGTTGTGAAGTAAGGCAAGTGATACCACATAACTTACAACTGAAGTGGAGCTACACTAGTGCTACTACAAAAGTTACAATTTAAGTAAAGCTACACTAGTGATACCATAGACCTTACAAGGGAAATGGGTTATGCTACTAGTCTATCTCCATTTGGATTGTGGCTTTGTGGTGTCATTTCTGTCACTTCATTTCAGTTGTAAGCTCTGTGGTATCACTAATATAGCCCCATTTACAGCAGCAAATGGGAGACTGAGTGAGGTAGTGGCCCACTGGCCCAGACATGTGACCGGCCCAGGGGGCAATTGCTCCCCAGGCCAGCCCTCCCCTGAACATCGCTCCCATTGACACTGTAAGTTACACAAGTTGACTTTACACACCCACCACACCCACACACACACACACACACACACACACACACACACACACACACACACACACACACACAGAAGGGAGGTGCCCAGGCAGACTGCAGAGAGGGACAATCTTCAATTAAGATAAGGGAAAAACCTGAAAAACTTGTCAAGGGGTGTAGGTCTTTCATTGTTCTCATAGGAAGAAGATTGTCCCCTTCTGTTATCTGTCTGGTCTATGGACTGGCTTACACTAGGTAAAAGGGGCAGGAGGGGAACTTTGCTTGTGAATATCTCTCAAACCATAAAGGTTTGAGAGATAAGACATATCATTCTTCATGTTTTTTTAATGCCTACAAAATAAAATAAAGTTAAAACGAAGTATTACTATCCCTTTGAATTTGCTAGACTGGCGAATTAAAAAAATATTGCTAAGGAGAGCAAGAGCAACCCAAAACAATTCTTTAAATACATTAATGGTAAAAAATTAAAGTCTGATAATGTTCGGTCCTTGTTATCTGAAACAGGTGATTTGGTCAGTGGGGACAGAGAGAAGGCAGATATTCTAAATAATTTCTTTTCTTCTATTTTTACCAAGGAAGACCCATTGGACAAGAACCTGCAAACTACTTTTACAGAACAGTCACAGCAAGCATGGGACTGGCTAACACAAGAAAAAGTGTTCAAACAATTGAATGGTGTTAAGGTAGACAAAGCCCTGTGACCAGATGGTATACACCCACGGGTACTTAAAGAGCTAAGCCAGGCCCTGGCCAGACCGTTATATTTGATTTTCAGGGATTCTTTTATTTCAGGTATGGTGCCCATGGATTGGCGTAAAGCAGACGTGGTGCCCATATTTAAAAAAGGGATCAAAGTCACAGCCAGGAAACTACAGACCTGTAAGCTTGACATCTGTGGTAGGGAAGCTGTTTGAAGGGTTGCTAAGGGAATATATTGAAGAATTCTGCTGGAACATGAATATCATTAGCAAGAGCCAACATTGCTTTGAGAAAGACAGGTCTTGTCAAACGAACTTGATCGCATTTTATGAAAAAGTGAGTATAATATAGATGCGGGAGCGGCGGTTGATGTGATCTATTTAGACTTTGTCAAGGCATTTAATACAGTTCCACACAAGAGGTTACTGTACAAATTGAATGAAATAGGCCTAGGGGAAAATGTTTGTGTGTGGATTGGAAATTGGCTGAAAGATACAATGCAAAGAGTGGTAGTAAATGGCAAGTTCTCCAGTTGGATAAACGTGATAAGTGGAGTATCTCAGGGATCTGTCCTGGGTCCTTTTCTTTTTAATTTGTGTATTAATGACCTCCCAGAGGGCATAGGGAGCCATGTATCAGTGTTTGCTGATGACACAAAATTAAGTAAGGTAATAAAGTCTGAACTGGATGTGTCTTCATTACAAGAGGATTTGGACAAATTGAGTAACTGGGCAGGCAAATGGCAAATGAGATTCAATATAGACAAGTGTAAAGTTATGCATTTTGGGTATAATAATAAAAATGCAACATATAGTTTAAATGGTGGGGAAATCTACAAATGAAAACCAACCCAAAACCCAACAAAATCAACCCAAAACCAACCCAAATCCAACCAAAAACCCACTAAATCCAACCCAAAACCCAACCAAAAACCAACCCAAATCCATCCAAAAACCCACCAAAAACCAACCCAAAACCCACCAAAACCAACCCAAAACCACTCCAAAACCCACCAAAACCAACCCAAAACCCACCAAAACCAACCCATATTGCACCAATATTGCACCCAATTTGCGTAATTATTGCACCCATATTTCACCCATATTGCTTCAATATTGCCCCCAATTTGCGCCATTATTGAACCCATATTGCACCAATATTGCACCCAATTTGCGTCAATATTGCACCCATATTGCATTCATATTGCACCCATATTGCACCAATATTGCACCCAATTTGCATCATTATTGCACCCATATTGCACCAATATTGAACCCATATTGCATCCATGTTGCATCCATATTTCACCCACATTGCACCAATATTGCACCAAATGCGCGACAATATTACACCCATATTGCACCAATATTACACACAATTTGCATCATTATTACACTAATATTGCACCCATATTGCATCCTTAATGCACCTCTATTGCACCCATAATGCGTCAATATTGCACCCATATTGTGTCATTATTGCACCCATATTGCGTACTTAATGCACCAATATTGCACCCATATTGCAACCATATTGCGTCATTATTGCACCCATATTGCTTCAACATTGCACCTAATTTGCGTCATTATTGCACCCATAATACATCAATATTGCACCCAATATGTGTCAATATTGCACCAATATTGAACCCAATTTGCGTCATTATTGCACCCATATTGCACCAGTATTGAACCCATATTGCAACCATATTGCACCCATATTGCACTAGTATTGAACCCATATTGCACCAATATTGCACCCAATTTGTGTCATTATTGCACCCATATTGCATCCATATTGCACCCATATTGCATCCATATTGCACCAATATTGCACTCATATTGCAGCCTTAATGCACCCCTATTGCACCCATATTGCATCAGTATTGCACCCATATTGGATCAGTATTGCACCCATATTGCATCATTATTGAACCCATATTGCACCCATATTGCGTCATTATTGCAACCACATTGCACCAAAATTGACACCATATTGCACCAATATTGCACCCATATTACATCAATATTGCACCCATATTGCATCCATATTGCGCCCATATTGCACCCATAATGCGTCAATATTGCACCCATATTGCACCAATACTGCATCCAATTTGCGTCATTATTGCACCCATATTGCACCAGTATTGAACCCATATTGCAACCATATTGCACCCATATTGCACCAGTATTGAACCCATATTGCACCAATATTGCACCCAATTTGCATCATTATTGCACCCATATTGCACCCATATTGCATCCATATTGCACCAATATTGCACTCATATTGCAGCCTTAATGCACCCCTATTGCATCAGTATTGCACCCATATTGCATCAGTATTGCACCCATATTGCATCAACATTGTACCCGATTTGCATCATTATTGAACCCATATTGCACCCATATTGCATCATTATTGCACCCATATTACATCCATATTGCACCCATATTGCATCCTTAATGCACCCCTATTGCACCCGTAATGCGTCAATATTGCACCCATATTGCGACATGTAAATGCTCCATTCAGAGCGACGTGAAATGTAGAATGTGCGTCACTTTTTGATGCAAAACTTTAAATGCGACACTTGAAATGACGCGGCAAAACACATGCGTCATTTTTATGACGCAAAAACTTTACATGCTACACTTCAAATGGATACCGTACATTGTCAGTTGTCTGAAGAAAGGTCCCCGTGAGGACTGAAACGCTGACCAAATGTACATTTTGCCTCTTTATTTCTGATAGTGATATCCTATATAATAATTCGCTAAGTTGTGTGTAACACCCAACATGCGCAGTAGACACTGCTGCACGTGCGGCAGTCACACATGCACACAAATATGTAACAGAGATGTACACACACGCACACGCAACATATATGCGCAGAAACACATGCGTGCAACAGACATGCTCACATACAGGTAACAGATATACACACACACATGCAACAAACATACACGTACAAGCAACAGACACGCACACACACGCTACAGACACACGCACACACATGCTACAGACACACAGACACACACACAACAGACACATGCACACACACGCACGAAACCGTGAGTGCACACACAGAGACACGCAACAGACATACACAGACACACATGGAACAGACACGCAACAGATACATAGACACGCAACAGACATACACAGACACGCAACAGACATACACACACAGAGGGGACACTGACACAGTGATAGGCGGGTTCTGAGTGTAGAAGTGGGGTCTGTGGCCGGCCTGGGATTAGTGTAGGAGCGTTACAGTGCTGTGTAGGCAGGGCCGGCGCTACCATTAAGGCAGCACAGGCAGCTGCCTTAGGGCGCCGCATCGGAGGGGCGCCGGAAAGGGAGAAGCTGAGAAATATTTTTTATTTTTTTTTATTTTTTTTAACTATATCTGCCACGAGGGAGCGCTCGTTTACACGACCAAGCGCTCCCTCGCGGCGTCTATGGGACGCTCACAACGCAGAGCGACCCAGGCTCTGTAGTAATACAGAGCGCTGGGAGATGACATCATCTCCCAGCGCTCTGCATTACTGAGAACAGCGCTGGGAGGCTGAGCTCTGTGCCGAAGGAGGCACAGAGCTCTCTTAGAGCTAGACCACCAGGGACTCAAGGTAGGGAGCATTGTGGAAATGAAGGGGCATAAAGGAAGGAGCAATGTGGAGCTGAGGGGGCATTATGGAAGGGGCAGATGAAGGGGCATTATGGAAGGGCAGTGTGGAGCTGAAGGGGCATAAAGGAAGGGGCAATGTGGAGCTGAGGGGGCATTATGGAAGGGGCAGATGAAGGGGCATTATGGAAGGGCAGTGTGGAGCTGAAGGGGCATAAAGGAAGGAGCAATGTGGAGATGAAGGGGCATAAAGGAGGGAGCAATGTGGAGATGAAGGGGCATAAAGGAGGGAGCTGAGGGGGCATTATGGAAGGGGCAGATGAAGGGGCATTATGGAAGGGCAATGTGGAGATGAAGGGGCATAAAGGAAGGAGCAATGTGGAGATGAAGGGGCATAAAGGAGGGAGCAATGTGGAGATGAAGGGGCATAAAGGAGGGAGCTGAGGGGGCATTATGGAAGGGGCAGATGAAGGGGCATTATGGAAGGGCAATGTGGAGATGAAGGGGCATAAAGGAGGGAGCTGAGGGGGCATTATGGAAGGGGCAGATGAAGGGGCATTATGGAAGGGCAATGTGGAGATGAAGGGGCATAAAGGAAGGAGCAATGTGGAGATGAAGGGGCATTATGGAAGGGCAATGTGGAGATGAAGGGGCACAAAGGAAGGAGCAATGTGGAGATGAAGGGGCATTATGGAAGGGCAATGTGGAGATGAAGGGGCACAAAGGAAGGAGCAATGTGGAGATGAAGGGGCATTGTGGAAGGGGCAATGCTGAGATGAAGGGGGCATTGTGGAAGGTGCAATGTGGAGATGAAGGGAGCATTGTGGAGGTGAATATGTGGGCGGGGGCAGGGGACTGTGGTAAGGTCAGGGGGGGCAGGTGGATTGTGTCGGGGGGGGCATCAAAATGCACCTTCGCCTGTGTATATAAAAATCCTTGCACCGGCCCTGTGTGTAGGTAACAATCTGTAGGATCTGAGTGTAGAAGTGGGGGCTGTGTCCACCCTGGGATTAGTGTAGGAGCGTTACAGTGGTGTGTAGGTAACAATCTGCAGTATTCATAGAGTTAGAAGTAAAATGTAGCCCCCTAGGGACCAGAGAACATCGCATCACAACGTGTTGTGATCTCCACTGTGTTCCTGAAATGGTAACATCAATGGTATTTGTTATGTACTTTACTTTGGGGCAGAATTGTAGTATTATGTCTCTGTGTGTTTGACGTGTAGAAGTGGAAAGCAGAAAATAAAAGATTATGTGATAGAGAGACTTATACCAGCATGTTAACCCATAGAGCGCCATGCAGTATACAGTGGTGTGTCATGTCAGAGTTAACCCTCTGAGTGCTGGAAAGGCATCCAATGCATTGTGGTAGTTACCTCTCTGGCCCTCAAAGGGTTAAATAGAGTGCTGTTAATTTGTCCCAGTGACATAAATAATGTAGATTCAGCGCCCACATTACTGGCCCTGGTACAGAGGAGACACTCTTCTCCCCACAATGTGCTCCGCAATGTCCGGATCCAGTGCGGGAGGAAGAAGCCGCTGTTGATTGTGAGGAAACAGGCCTGAACCTAGGGGCTGGCAGGGGTATCGGCTGTGGAGAGGGCATGCTGGGCATCTGTGAGTTGAGGAAAGAACAGGGATCTTCCTGGCCATGTAGTGTCCATAAAAAAAAAAGGGTCCAAAAACCCCCAACATGGTCACACTGGAAAATGAGTCTATAATATTTTAAAGGGATACTAATAATTCTATTAAAGTTTATCTCTGAGTCTTGTTTATATTTTTAGTAACAAGTACCACTATATTTAATTACTATATTTAATTACTTAGTGCAGTAGATAAAACCCCTCCCGCCTCTTCTGGCCCCTCCCATTAGATGTGGAATCCGGTTGTGGGACCGGACGGATGCAGCGAGGGACAATCTTCATTCAGTAACTATAATGATCCCCTTGATGGAGTAGTAGAGGATTTTCCTTCTGTTTACTGAAGATTGTCCCTTGCTGCGCTCCATCCAGACCAGACTAAGAGGAGGAGTGACGCAGGAAAAGGGGCAGGAGGGGGATCCTTTTGTCTGGAATATCATTTTAAGTACAACACTGTAAGCAGTTAAATATAGTGCTACATGTTAAAAAAATATAAAGAAGAGTCACAGGTAAACTTTAAAGGAGCAGTAAACTTTTTTTTATGAAAACACATATTTTACAGTTCATTTCCTGCTGAATAAAACAAGGTCACTCCCATGGCTGTCAGAGGTTTTATTCAAAAATTATGACAGTTTAAATAATCAGGAAGTGAATTTACTGTGTTTACTTCCTGATAGTTCTAACTGACAGGAAGTGAATTTACTGTGTTTACTTCCTGATAGTTCTAACTGACAGGAAGTGACTCAGCAGTTTCTATCACATTCTATGGAGAACTGTATGTCTCTGACTTCTCTGACTTTCCTCTCCATTAGAATCTAACAGGAAATCTAATTAGAATTTGACCACTAGAGGGCACTGCTAATGTAAAAAAAACTGGGTTGAAAAAGTAATAACTCTGGAAATATAAATCTCTCGTCAGTGGGAGTACCTTTATTTTACTCAATAGGAAAATCCCTACAATATATATTTTTTCATAAAAAAAAGTTTACTGCTCCTTTAATAGAAGTATTACTATCCCTTTAACCCTTTGATTGGCAGAGGGTTTGCCCTGTGGCACTCAAAGGGTTAACAGTTTGTATAGCATAGGCATCTGATATCCCTCCCTCCCTCCCTTGTACATTACTTCCCTTCAAGTTAAGAGTGTATAAGGGTTTAAACATATTGACACCTCTTTGTCAGAAAAGAGGGACAAAAGGGTAGAAAAGAGTGTGAAAAAAGGAGTGTCCCTCCTAAAGAGGGACACTTGGGAGGTATGAAATAGTAATATATCCTAAAGAGGGACACTTGGGAGGTATGAAGCACTAATAGATCCTAAAGAGGTGACACTTGGGAGGTATGAAACACTAATATATCCTAAAAAGGACACTTGGGAGGTATGAAGCACTAATATATCCTAAAGAGGGACACTTGGGAGGTATGAAGCACTAATATCTCCTAAACAGGGACACTTGGGAGGTATGAAGCACTAATAGATCCTAAAGAGGAACACTTGGGAGGTATGAGCACTAATCTATATATATAAAAGAAGACTTTGTGCCTGGCAAAACACACCCAGGGGCGGCAGTAAAAAGGATTACTGCTGCCATTGGGTGATTCTGTGGGAGTGTGATTTTTTGGCCTGCCCCCACTATCCAGCCCGCCCACCACCATCTAAGGCTGAAAAAAAAAATGGCTGCCACTCACTCCTACACCACAGACACATGCACATGCCCTCCCACACACACACTAGCAGACACATACACACATATACACACACGCACGCTGAGGATGATGGGAACAATGTTAAAGCTACAGCTGGAAGGCCATGGTCCAATCTGTATTATGCAGCTTCTTCATTCCCTGTCTTTGAGCCTACACAGCTCTGCTAATTACTACAAGTGAGCTGATTTCTAAACAATCAGCAGGAGGATACTGGCTTGCTGAGAAAGTGGAAACAACGGCAGAGAGGTGATCAGGCAGTGCAGAGCAAGGCTTCAGCTGAGCTGGTAAATGGCAGAGACATGGATGTGACTGTATTTATATATTGCACAAAGAGAGCGAAAGAAAGTGGATTGTTTGTTTGTCTGTAAGTAGAGGTGCCATTTCCTGCAATCATCTCCATGCTGTACATAGCTCACTGTATAGCATGTATGACAAACTATTTATATATGGTCTGGCATTGTATAGTATACAGTCTGTGTATAAGGACTGGCACTATACAGTATAGGAGGGACAGTCCCTGTTTGACACCCAAATCCCTCTGCTCCTCTATTTAGGAGATCACACGGTGTGGTGTATATACAGTAGGCTGACCAGACCTCACCTTTAACCGGGGACACATAGGAAATAAGCATATTTCAGGAGTGCACCAAAATCAAAGCAGCCCTGCAGTATGCATTTTTCATATGTGTCACTGGTTAAAGGTGAGGTCTGGTCAGCCTAATGTACAAGTGTATGAGATTGCTTCACATCAGTAAAACCCACGGTAATGTGGGTATAAACTTCTGTATATATCTGTTAAATTAGTCTGTGTAAAAAAATACTTTCATCTTCTTCTAAATCATTCACTTACAGAAAGAGTAACTTAACCATTTCAGTGCCAGAGGAGATGCAATGCATTGCTTACCCCCTGGCACTCAAAGGGTTAAAAATTCTCTACAATGGTCTGGCACTGTATAGCAGTGGTTCTCAGTCTGTGCCCTCAGTGGCTATTAACAGGCCAGGATTTTAGAATTTCCTTTTAACAGCACAGGTGAGTTAATCAATATGACTGAGCCTCTGATCAACACACTTGTGTTCTAGCAGGGAAATTCCTAAGTCCTGGCCTGTTAGTGGCCACTGAGGACATGGGCTGAGAACCTCTGCTGTATAGTATACAGTCTGCATGTGTCTGTGTATAAGGACTGGCACTATACAGTATAGGAGGGACAGTCCCTGTTTGACACCCAAATCCCTCTGCTCCTCTATTTAGGAGATCACACTGTGTGGTGTATATACCAGTGTATCAGATTGCTCCACATCAATAAAACCCACAGTAATGTGGGAATAAACTTCTGTATATATCTGTTAAATTAGTCTGTGTAAAAAAAATACTTTCATCTTCTTCTAAATCATTCACTTACAGAAAGAGTAACTTAACCATTTCAATGCCAGAGGGGATGCAATGCATTGCTTACCCCCTGGCACTCAAAGGGTTAAAAATTCTCTAAAATACACCACCAGCCACGCCCCCAGTAACACCACCGAAAACACAAGTGTCCCTCTTTGGCCATATGAAATGTTGGGAGGTATGTTACTTACACTGCTCACACTGTATGTATTTATGTTCTGATTTGCAGCTGTGTGTCACTGTTTGTGTTGTCAGTGCATGTGTGTGTATATGTGTGTGTTGCATGTGTCTCTGTCTATCACTGTGTGTACCTTTCTGACACGTACACCCTACGCTATAATTCACTATCATAACATTTATTTTAAAAAAAAGAAACATTTCCTGCATAACATGACGGGCAACGCCGTCCCAAACTGCTAGTATATCCTAAAGAGGGACCCTTGGGAGGTATGAAGCACTAATCTATATATATAAAAGAAGACTTTGTGCCTGCCAAAACACACCCAGGGGAGGCATAAAGCAGGAGTTACTACTCCTATTGGGTGATTCAATCATGCAGGGAGTTGGCCCGCCCCCACTATGCAGCCCGCCCACCACTATCAAAGTCAGAAAAAAAACAATATGGCCGCCACTTGCTCCTACACCACAGACAAACACACATGCCTCACTCATACAGCACCACACAAACACACACACATGCCCCACTCACACACACAGACCACCACACACACATGCCCCACTCACACAGCACCACACATGCCCCACTCACACAGCACCACACACAAGCCCCACTTACACAGCACCAAACAGACATGCCCCCTCTCACACACACAGCACCACATACACACACAAAGCCAGAAATACATATGGCTGACACACACACACAGTCACTCACCCTGACTCCCAGAGGCCTCAGCAGGACCTGTACTGCAGCACCAGAGGAACAAAATTGCACTCAAAGGGTTAAGGTAGGTCCTCATTGCTCAATTATTTCTTCACTGTCATCATTTGCCATGCAAAACACAGGACAGACAGCTATCAGATTCACACTTAACCCACTGACTGCCACAGGGTTGTGTATCACGTTTTACCCCTCATGGAGTGTGTTCAAACCCCTCACATTGTAAACTTGCATTTCTCTCCCACTTCTCCTCCTTCCCCAGCCTATTACTAACACTTTTCCATATTTATGTTAAGCCCCGCCCCCTACTCGCGATTAAGCCCCGCCCCCTTTTACCCCAGATTGCCCCATTGCTCTCTCCACATCAGCACCACATGAGGGACTCCACAAGTAAAAGTTCACAGGTATTACGCACTCATGCCCCACTCACACAGCACCAAACACACACACAAAGCCAGAAAGAAAGATGGCTGACACACAGTCACTCACCTTGACTCCCAGTGGCCTCAGCAGGACCTGTAGTAAAGCCACTGAACGGTGCTGCATCACCAGGGGAACAAAATGGCACTCAAAGGGTTAAGGTAGGCCCTCATTGCTGAATTACTTCTTCACTGACACCATTTGCCATGCAAGACACAGGACAGACAGCCATCAGATTCACACTTAACCCACTGACTGCCACAGGGTTCTGTATCAAGTTTTACCCCTCATGGAGTATGTTCAAACCCCTCACACTGTAAACTTGCATTCCCCTCCCACTTCTCCTCCTTCCCCAGCCTAGTACTAACACTTTTTCCACATTTATGTTAAGCCCCGCCCCTACTCTCGATTAAGCCCCACCCACTTTTAACCCAAATTGCCCCATTTGTCTCTCCACATCAGCACCACATCAGTCCCCTCTAGGGACTTCACAAGTCAGTGTTCCCAGGTATGAACACACTTCCCACTGCTATTTAACTCTGACATGCCTCTCTATACCTTAACCCTTTGAGTGCCAGAGGGGTACACAACTCATGAGCACATGTGTTTCTGCTCATATATGTTGCGTGTCTGTGTGTGTGCATCTCTGTTACATATGTGTGTCCATGTGTGCATCTCCAGTGTGTCTGTGTGTACATGTGTTTTGCATGTCTCTGCCGCTCACTGTATGTATGTGCATACCTCCCAACATTTCACAGGGCCAAAAAGGGACACGTTAGTTTTAGGTGATATTATTGGGGGTGTGGCTGGTGGGCGGGGCATTAGTAAGAATTTTTAGGTTATTTCATGACCTATTACTGGCTATTTATGTAACTGAATAAATGATTTAGTTCAAGACCAAAGTATTTTATTTGCACAGACTAATGTATAAACACATATACTGAAGTTTATTGCTTTATTGCTGTAGAGCAAAGTAATACACACCACACAGTCAGGGCTGGTGCAAGGATTTTTGCCACCCTAGGCAAAACCTAATTTTGCCGCCCATTTCGCTCCGCCCCTTGTGTCCCACCCCTTTATACCCTGCCTACTTATACCCAACCCATACCTCCCAACATTTCAAATTGCCAAAGAGGGACACTTGTGTTTTAGGGCGTGTTGCTGGGGGTGTGTGTGGTGGGTGGGGCATTACCGGGGAATTTTAGGCTATTTCATGACGTATTCATACCTCTTTGTGTAACCTATTAAATGACTTATAACAAGACTAAAGTATTTTATTTACACAGACTAATTTATAAACACATATACTGACATTTAAACAAACAATAATGCAAGTTATATTGCTGTAGAACAATATGATACACTTATCTACACACCGCTCAGTCTGATCTCCTAAAAAGAGGGACATCAGAGTGGGAAAGAGGGACAGAGGGATTTGGGTCTAAAAGAGGGACTGTCCCTCCTAAAGAGGGACACTTGGGAGGTATGCCAACCTCTTTAAATGATTGTCCTCTCTCTGCCCCCTGAGCCACTCTGCCCCTGTTCTGGAGATGCCTGTAAGAGATGCCCCCCACCAGCTCCAACTTGCCCCTTATCAGCTTCACTTTGGCCCACCAGCTCCACTTTGCCCCTATCAACTCCAACTTGCCCCCATCAGCTCCAACGTGCCCCCACCAGCTCCATTTTGCCCCCCCAGCTTCACTTTGCCCCCCATCCTCTCCAACTTACCCCCATCAGCTCCACTTTGCCCCTCATCCACTCCAACTTGCCCCCATCCGCTCCAACTTGCCCCCACCAGCTCCACTATGCCCTCTCAGCTCCAACTTTCCACTATCAGCTCCACTATGTCCCCATCTGCTCCAACTTGCCCCCATCCACTCCAACTTGCCCCACCAGCTCCACTTTGCCCCCCCTCAGCTCCACTTGCCCCCCTCAGCTCCACTTGCCCCCCCTCAGCTCCAACTTGCCCCCCCTCAGCTCCACTTTGACCCTCATCAGCTCCAACTTGCCCCCATCATCTCCAACGTGCCCCCACCAGCTCCATTTTGCCCACTCAGCTTCACTTTGCCCCCTCAGCTCCAACTTACCCCCATCAGCTCCACTTTGCCCCCCATCCTCTCCAACTTACCCCCATCAGCTCCACTTTGCCCCCCATCCACTCCAACTTGCCCCCATCCGCTCCAACTTGCCCCCACCAGCTCCACTATGCCCTCTCAGCTCCAACTTTCCACTATCAGCTCCACTATGCCCCCATCTGCTCCAACTTGCCCCCATCTGCTCCAACTTGCCCCCCCATCCGCTCCAACTTGCCCCACCAGCTCCACTTTGCCCCCCCTCAGCTCCACTTGCCCCCCCTCAGCTCCAACTTGCCCCCCCTCAGCTCCACTTTGACCCTCATCAGCTCCAACTTGCCCCCATCATCTCCAACTTGCCCCCACCAGCTCCACTATGCCCCCTCAGCTCCAGCTTTCCCCTAACAGCTCCAACTTGCCCCCATCATCTCCACTTTGCCCCACATCTGCTCCAACTTGCCCCCTCAGCTCCACTATGCCCCGTCAGCTCCAACTTGCCCCCCATCACATACCTGTATTTCCCGCGCAGTCTTCTCTTCAGTAATGCAGAGCGCGGCGGGAGATCATGACTCCCAGCGTGCTCTGCATTACTAAAGATCCGACCAGATGAGGGAGCGCTGTAGCAACACAGACCTGACTGTGTTGTGGTTCCTGGCGTGGTGTGTGTGGGCGCAGCTGTTCTCCGCTGCATGCCCGCGCCCCCAGTACCTGTGCGCCCTAGGCCGGCGCCTACCTCGCCTATAGGTGGAGCCGGCCCTGCACACAGTCTGACCTCCTAAAAAGAGGGACAACAGGGTGGGAAAGAGGGACAGAGGGATTTGGCCCTCAAAGAGGGACTGTCCCTCCTAAAGAGGGACACTTGGGATGTATGGTATGTGTCTGCCTGTATGCTGCATATGTCTGTGTTTATCAGTGTGTCTGCATTTCACACACGTGCGCCCAATGGTCATAACATGACGGGCAACGCCGTCCCATGTTGCTAGTATCTTCTAAAGAGGGACAGTTGCGCAGGGCAATACCAAGAATGTTTAGGTTATTTCATGACCTATTAACTGCTCTTTATGTAACTGAATAAATGACATAAAGATATGTCCAAAGTAGTTTATTTACGTGGACTAATTTATAAACACAGATACTGAAGTTTATACAAACGTTAATGTGAGATTTATTGCTGTGGAGCAATGTGATACAGTTATGTACAAACCACACAGTCTGATCTCCAAAGCACAGGGACACCAGGGCGATACACTTATATACACACCACACAGTCTGATCTCCTAAACACAGGGACACCAGGGTGATACACTTATATACACACCACACAGTCTGATCTGCTAAACACAGGGACACCAGGGTGATACCCTTATATACACACCACACTGTCTGATTTCCTAAACACAGGGACACCAGGGTGATACACTTCAATACACACCACACAGTCTGATCTACAGGGACACCAGGGTGATACCCTTATATACACACCACACTGTCTGATTTCCTAAACACAGGGACACCAGGGTAATACACTTCAATACACACCACACAGTCTGATCTCCTAAACACAGGGACACCAGGGTGATACACTTCTATACACACCACACAGTCTGATCTCCTAAACACAGGGGCACCAGGGTGATACGCTTATATACACACTACACAGTCTGATCTCCTAAACACAGGGACATCAGGGTGATACGCTTATATACACACCACACAGTCTGATCTCCTAAACACAGGGACATCAGGGTGATACACTTATATACACACCATACAGTCTGATCTCCTAAACACAGGGACACCAGGGTGATACACTTATATGCACACCATGCAGTCTGATCTCCTGAACACAGGAACACCAGGGTGATACACTTCTATACACACCACACAGTCTGACCTCCTAAACACAGGGGCACCAGGGTGATACACTTCTATACATACCACACAGTCTGATCTCCTAAACACAGGGACAATGGGGTGATACAGTTATATACATACCACACAGTCTAATCTCCTAAACACAGGGACACCAAGGTGCTACACTTATATACACACCATACAGTGTGATCTCCTAAACACAGGGACACCAGGGTGATACACTTATATACACACCACAGTCTGATCTCCTAAACACAGGGACACCAGGGTGATACACTTCTATACACACCACACAGGCTGATCTCCTAAGCACAGGGAAACCAGGGTGATACACTTATATAAACACCACACAGTCTGATCTCCTACACACAGGGACACCAGGGTGATACACTTCTATACACACCACACAGTCTGACCTCCTAAACACAGGGGCACCAGGGTGATACACTTCTATACACACCACACAGTCTGATCTCCTAAACACAGGGACAACGGGGTGATACAGTTATATACATACCACACAGTCTAATCTCCTAAACACAGGGACACCAGGGTGATACACTTATATACACACCACACAGTCTGATCTCCTAAACACAGGGACACCAGGGTGATACACTTATATACACACCACACAGTCTGATCTACTAAACGTAGAGACACCAGGGTGATACACTTCTATACACACCACACAGTCTGATCTCCTAAACACAGGGACAATGGGGTGATACAGTTATAAACATACCACACAGTCTGATCTCCTAAACACAGGGACACCAGGGTGATACACTTATATACATACCACACAGTCTGATCTCCTAAACACAGGGACACCAGGGTGATACACTTACATACATACCACACAGTCTGATCTCCTAAACACAGGGACACCAGGGTGATATACTTACATACATACCACACAGTCTGATCTCCTAAACAGAGGGACAACGGGGTGATACAGTTATATACATACCACACAGTCTGATCTCCTAAACAGAGGGACATCAGGGTGATACACTTATATACATACCACACAGTCTGACCTCCTAAACACAGGGACACCAGGGTGATACACTTCTATAGACACCACACAGTCTGATCTCCTAAACAGAGGGACAACGGGGTGATACAGTTATATACATACCACACAGTCTAATCTCCTAAACACAGGGACACCAAGGTGATACACTTATATACACACCACACAGTCTGATCTCCTAAACACAGGGACACCAGGGTGATACACTTATATACACACCACACAGTCTGATCTCCTACACACAGGGACACCAGGGTGATACACTTCTATACACACCACACAGTCTGATCTTCTAAACACAGGGACACCAGGGTGATACACTTCTATACACACCACACAGTCTGATCTCCTAAACACAGGGACACCAGGGTGATACACTTATATACACACCACACAGTCTGATCTCCTACACACAGGGACACCAGGGTGATACACTTCTACACACACCGCACAGTCTGATCTCCTAAACACAGTGACACCAGGGTGATACACTTATATACACACCACACAGTCTGATCTCCTACACACAGGGACACCAGGGTGATACACTTCTACACACACCACACAGTCTGATCTCCTAAACACAGTGACATCAGGGTGATACACTTATATACACACCACACAGTCTGATCTCCTAAACACAGGGACACCAGGGTGATACACTTATATACACACCACACAGTCTGATCTCCTACACACAGAGACACCAGGGTGATACACTTATACACACACCACACAGTCTGATCTACTAAACACAGGGACACCAGGGTGATACACTTCTATACACACCACACAGTCTGATCTCCTAAACACAGGGACAACGGGGTGATACAGTTATATACATACCACACAGTCTAATCTCCTAAACACAGGGACACCAGGGTGATACACTTATATACATACCACACAGTCTGATAACCTAAACACAGGGACACCAGGGTGATACACTTATACACACACCACACAGTCTGATCTCCTAAACACAGGGACACCAGGGTGATACACTTCTATACACACCACACAGTCTGATCTCCTAAACACAGTGACATCAGGGTGATACACTTATATACACACCACACAGTCTGATCTCCTAAACACAGGGACACCAGGGTGATACACTTATATATACACCACACAGTCTGATCTCCTAAACACAGGGACACCAGGGTGATACACTTATATACACACCACACAGTCTGATCTCCTAAACACAGAGACACCAGAGTGATACACCTATATACACACCATAGAGTCTGATCTCCTAAACACAGGGACACCAGGGTGATACACTTATATACATACCACACAGTCTGATCTCCTAAACACAGGGACACCAGGGTGATACACTTACATACATACCACACAGTCTGATCTCCTAAACACAGGGACACCAGGGTGATACACTTACATACATACCACACAGTCTGATCTCCTAAACAGAGGGACAACGGGGTGATACAGTTATATACATACCACACAGTCTGATCTCCTAAACACAGTGACATTAGGGTGATACACTTATATACACACCACACAGTCTGATCTCCTAAACACAGGGACACCAGGGTGATACACTTATATACACACCACACAGTCTGATCTCCTACACACAGGGACACCAGGGTGATACACTTATATACACACCACACAGTCTGATCTCCTAAACACAGGGACACCAGGGTGATACACTTCTATACACACCACACAGTCTGATCTCCTAAACACAGGGACACCAGGGTGATACACTTATATACACACCACACAGTCTGATCTCCTACACACAGGGACACCAGGGTGATACACTTCTACACACACCGCACAGTCTGATCTCCTAAACACAGTGACATTAGGGTGATACACTTATATACACACCACACAGTCTGATCTCCTAAACACAGGGACACCAGGGTGATACACTTATATACACACCACACAGTCTGATCTCCTACACACAGGGACACCAGGGTGATACACTTCTACACACACCGCACAGTCTGATCTCCTAAACACAGTGACATTAGGGTGATACACTTATATACACACCACACAGTCTGATCTCCTAAACACAGGGACACCAGGGTGATACACTTATATACACACCACACAGTCTGATCTCCTACACACAGGGACACCAGGGTGATACACTTATATACACACCACACAGTCTGATCTCCTAAACACAGGGACACCAGGGTGATACACTTATATACACACCACACAGTCTGATCTCCTACACACAGGGACACCAGGGTGATACACTTCTATACACACCACACAGTCTGATCTCCTAAACACAGGGACAACGGGGTGATACAGTTATATACATACCACACAGTCTAATCTCCTAAACACAGGGACACCAGGGTGATACACTTCTATACACACCACACAGTCTGATCTCCTAAACACAGGGACACCAGGGTGATACACTTCTATACACACCACACAGTCTGATCTCCTAAACACAGGGACACCAGGGTGATACACTTATATACACACCACACAGTCTGATCTCCTACACACAGGGACACCAGGGTGATACACTTCTACACACACCACACAGTCTGATCTCCTAAACACAGTGACATCAGGGTGATACACTTATATACACACCACACAGTCTGATCTCCTAAACACAGGGACACCAGGGTGATACACTTATATACACACCACACAGTCTGATCTCCTACACACAGAGACACCAGGGTGATACACTTATACACACACCACACAGTCTGATCTCCTAAACACAGGGACACCAGGGTGATACACTTCTATACACACCACACAGTCTGATCTCCTAAACACAGGGACAACGGGGTGATACAGTTATATACATACCACACAGTCTAATCTCCTAAACACAGGGACACCAGGGTGATACACTTATATACATACCACACAGTCTGATAACCTAAACACAGGGACACCAGGGTGATACACTTATACACACACCACACAGTCTGATCTCCTAAACACAGGGACACCAGGGTGATACACTTCTATACACACCACACAGTCTGATCTCCTAAACACAGTGACATCAGGGTGATACACTTATATACACACCACACAGTCTGATCTCCTAAACACAGGGACACCAGGGTGATACACTTATATATACACCACACAGTCTGATCTCCTAAACACAGGGACACCAGGGTGATACACTTATATACACACCACACAGTCTGATCTCCTAAACACAGGGACACCAGAGTGATACACCTATATACACACCATAGAGTCTGATCTCCTAAACACAGGGACACCAGGGAGATACACTTATATACACACCACACAGTCTGATCTCCTAAACACAGGGACACCAGGGTGTTACACTTCTATACACACCACACAGTCTGATCTCCTAAACACAGGGACACCAGGGTGATACATTTCTAAAATAAACATGGATCTCTTAAAGTGGAACTTTCGTCACATTAATATTGAGCCCCAAATCATAATTATATTAGCGATATGTATAGACGTACTTGTATTTTCAAGTATAATTGCGTCATTAGTGAGAAATAGACCTTTCTAGGTAGGCAGACAGCAGGAAACAGCGCAGACATCTTGCAGAGATGCCATCTCTCAGAGTCTGCGATGTCCGTCCCCTTCTCCTCCACGATTGGTGAGTTGAATGCCTGGTTACCTTAAGGCACCGATGGGGACTGACGGCGCAGGAGGAGAGAGCGCCTACTGCAAGATCCACTTTAACCCTTTAACTGCAATGCATTGCATCCCCTCTGGCACTCAAAGGGTTAATGTACGCTTCCTGGGTTTGGACTGTAAAAATAACAGCAGTGTGTGGGATTTCATTGGCATGTTGTGCCATGGAATTCTGGGAGACCAATGGAGACACTGTGAGCTTTGAACTCTTACCTCAGACTGGTTTTATATGTTGAAGATGTAAATGTTCCAGAGGATGACATAGGTACTAAAAATAGTCATATATATATTTATAGACCTATGACCAATCAGGGTTATTTCTAAGTGTGAGGTGCTATGTGACTTTCCCTTGTGAATATTATGTAATGTAGCGAAACACTGAGGTGGATGTGTCACATGATTTCTGTACAGTAACAGGAGCTGGTAAATATAATCTGTCCCTTCTGCTTAAAGCCAATTTACTAATCTACATAAATATCACACACAAAATCCTGTGAGTGTGTGTGGGAGAGAGATAGTGTGTGTGTGAGTGTGTGTGAGAGACTTAAGGCTTAAAGGGATAGTAATACTTTGTTTTAACTTTATTTTATTTTGTAGGCATTAAAAAAACATGAAGAACGATTTAAGTCTTATCTCTCAAACCTTTATGGTTTGAGAGATATTCACAAGCAAAGTTTCCCCTCCCGCCCCTTTTACCTAGTGTAAGACATCTCTTCTCAGATGTGGAATGCAGTCCATAGACCAGACAGATAACAGAAGGGGACAATCTTCTTCCTATGAGAACAATGAAAGCCCTGCTCCCCATGACAAGTTTTTCAGGTTTTTCCCTTATCTTAATTGAAGATTGTCCCTGTCTGCAGTCTACCTGGGCACCTCCCTTCTGATCTGGCTGAGCAGTGTTACATCAGTAAAAGGGGCGGGAGGGAGATACTTTGTCATTCAATTACTCTTGAACTACAACTCTGACAGAATTGAAATAACACTCTCCAAAGTCCAAATACTATGATGATTAATTAGAGCTGCTTTTATTATGAAACATTACTATCCCTTTAAGACTTAAGAAGACAGGCTATGAAGACTGAAGATATGAAAACAGGTGAAGAAAACTGAAGATATGTAAAAAGGTGAAGAAGACAGAAGATAAGTAGACAGGGGAAGAAGACAGAAGATAAGTAGACAGGTGAAGAAGACATTGGCAATCTCCACATTAGCCCCCACTGACAATCTCTACATTAGCCCCAACTGACAATGTCCACATTAGCCCCCACTGGCAATGTCCACATTAGCCCCCATTGTCCATCTCCACATTAGCCACCTCCACATTGCCCCCATTGGCCCCCTCCACATTGGCCCCCATTGTACACCTCCCTATTAGCCTGACCTTCACATATCCCCCATAATTGTCCACCTTCACATTGCCCATCCATCTCAACATTAGTGATTAGCCACCTCCACATTCCCCATTGTCCACTTCTATATTGCCCCCATTGTTCACTTCCACATTGACGCCAATGTATCCACTTTCACTCCATAATGCCCACATTGCATCCACTTCTACATTGGCCACCCACCACCACATTGCACGCCTAATGCCCCATAGTTCAACTGTCATCACCCCTTCCCAATTCCTACCTCAGTCACAGTGAGCAGACAGCAGCAGCAGCCAGTCTCAACGCCTCCGGAAACAGCAGCGCTACTACATCGCGATCCTCTTCCTGCGCTTGTGCAGATCTTCCAGACCCGGCCTGAACTCAACCTGCAAGTGAGGATGTAGTGACTGGGTTCTCAGGGGTAGGCCGGGCCCCCTGGATTGACGGCCCCGGTCGCTGCGACCCCTGCGACCACGGTAATTACGCCACTGCATGGGATGGTGTTAGCTTTATGGAGATTATCCCTGTGAGTGCCAATGGGGTATGCAATGCTCAGCAATGCATAGCATACCCCACTCACACACATAGGGTTAATTTTTCTTACATTACACTCATTTTTTCAGTATTTTGGATGTATTGATATGGGTAAAAACACAATAAAAATAAGAAATCGCTTCAAAATGCCTGACTGCATCAAAGGAGAACTCAGTTCTCAATATGAAACTACTCACCACGGCAACAGCCGCCACGGATCCGGAGCTACCCCCACGGTCCTGGCCACGGACTTCAACAAACGAGAAGACACCGGTGGAGGTGCTACAACGGATCCGCCGTGCTTCACCAGCCAAGAAAAACGAACCCGTTTTCAATAAAACACAATTTTATTCTTCCATGTCAAAAACATAATTCCAAAAGTTAACAGATTGTTGATGGACTACAAACTGTAGATGTGCAAGATAACGAAGCGCCTAACGCGTTTCGTGAATGTATCACTTAGTCTTAGGCTCATCAACAACCTGTTAACTTTTGGAATTATATTTTTAACAAGGAAGAATAAAATTGTGTTTTATTGAAAACGGGTTCGTTTTTCTTGGCTGGTGAAGCACGGCGGTTGCGTTGTAGCACCTCCTCCTGTGTCGTCCTGTATTGATATGGGGCTTAGGGCCCAATACACCCACTGGTCACTTATTGTTTTTTTCAGATTCAATTCCAGCGTTGGTAGTTTAAAACATGAGTTAGAGGACTCTGCCCCTACGTTTTGTAGGTGCAGATTTTTGGAGATAAACTGTGGACCCTTAATTCATGTTACTGCCCAACGCATGGAGTTGAATTACTACTTCACGATATTTTTCATTTCTTCAAATGGGTGCAACATTTAGCAAAAGTGTTTTTTTTTTCTTAAATTTTTTTATATCACAGGTAAATGGCTGACTGTGCCTGAGAAACTACTTTCGGCTGTTGTTTTTTTTTTACCGGTGTCTACTGAATCGATCCCTTGATCTCCAGGGTATATCCATAAATATTCACCTTGTAGAACAAACATAGAAGATGCTAAGTAAATATGGTAAGAATTGTAATTTGTTAAAAAAAACGTTATATGTATACGTACTCAGTGTGTTGTGTTGTCGTGTGTACTGTGTGTACTTCAATTCTTACTGTCTACTGATGTCACTGATCTTGTTGTTTACTCACACATGTTATTACTAGTATGAAAGTCCGTGTACACAGGCTAAAGTGCACCCAGCAAGCCCCGGAGCCGGTAGCAGAAACAGGCGGTGAGCTGTTCAGATCGCCCCGCTCTGGAACAGTGAGTTCGGGCAGTCTCTACTGCACATGACTGCATCATTCAGGGAGTCTCTACTGCACATGACTGCATCATTCCGGGAGTCTCTGCTGCGCATGAATGCATCGTTCCGAGAGTCTCTACTGCGCATGACTGCATCATTCAGGGAGTCTCTACTGCACATGACTGCATCATTCAGGGAGTCTCTCCTGCACATGACTGCATCATTCCGGGAGTCTCTACTGCACATGACTGCATCATTCAGGGAGTCTCTACTGCACATGACTGCATCGTTCCGAGAGTCTCTACTGCGCATGAATGCATCGTTCCGGGAGTTTCTACTGAGCATGACTGCATCGTTCCGAGAGTCTCTACTGCGCATGACTGCATCGTTCCGAGAGTCTCTACTGCGCATGACTGCATCGTTCCGAGAGTCTCTACTGCGCATGAATGCATCGCTCCGAGAGTCTCTACTGCGCATGAATGCATCGTTCCGGGAGTTTCTACTGCGCATGAATGCATCATTCCGAGAGTCTCTACTGCGCATGAATGCATCGTTCCGGGAGTTTCTACTGAGCATGACTGCATCGTTCCGAGAGTCTCTACTGCGCATGACTGCATCGTTCCGAGAGTCTCTACTGCGCATGACTGCATCGTTCCGAGAGTCTCTACTGAGCATGACTGCATCGTTCCGGGAGTTTCTACTGCGCATGACTGCATCGTTCCGGGAGTTTCTACTGCGCATGACTGCATCGTTCCGAGAGTCTCTACTGCGCATGAATGCATCGTTCCGAGAGTCTCTACTGCGCATGACTGCATCGTTCCGAGAGTTTCTACTGCGCAAGACTGCATCGTTCCGAGAGTCTCTACTGCGCATGAATGCATCATTCCGAGAGTCTCTACTGCGCATGACTGCATCGTTCCGAGAGTCTCTACTGCACGTGACTGCATCGTTCCGAGAGTCTCTACTGAGCATGACTGCATCGTTCCACCAGTCTCTACTGAGCATGACTGCATTGTTCCGGGAGTTTCTACTGAGCATGACTGCATAGTTCCGAGAGTTTCTACTGAGCATGACTGCATCGTTCCGAGAGTTTCTACTGAGCATGACTGCATCGTTCCGAGAGTTTCTACTGCACGTGACTGCATCGTTCCGAGAGTCTCTACTGAGCATGACTGCATCATTCCGGGAGTTTCTACTGCGCATGACTGCATAGTTCCGGGAGTTTCTACTGAGCATGACTGCATCGTTCCGAGAGTTTCTACTGCACGTGACTGCATCGTTCCGAGAGTCTCTACTGAGCATGACTGCATCGTTCCACCAGTCTCTACTGAGCATGACTGCATCGTTCCGAGAGTCTCTACTGAGCATGACTGCATCGTTCCGGGAGTTTCTACTGCGCATGACTGCATCGTTCCAAGAGTCTCTACTGAGCATGACTGCATCGTTCCGGGAGTTTCTACTGCGCATGACTGCATCGTTCCAAGAGTCTCTACTGTGCATGACTGCATCGTTCCAAGAGTCTCTACTGAGCATGACTGCATCATTCCGGCAGTCTCTACTGCGCATGACTGCATCGTTCCGGGAGTTTCTACTGCGCATGACTGCATCGTTCCAAGAGTCTCTACTGAGCATGACTGCATCGTTCCGAGAGTCTCTACTGAGCATTACTGCATCATTCCGAGAGTCTCTACTGCGCATGACTGCATCGTTCCGAGAGTCTCTACTGCGCATGACTGCATCGTTCCGAGAGTCTCTACTGCGCATGACTGCATCGTTCCGAGAGTCTCTACTGCGCATGACTGCATCGTTCCACCAGTCTCTACTGAGCATGACTGCATCGTTCCGAGAGTCTCTACTGCGCATGACTGCATCGTTCCGAGAGTCTCTACTGCGCATGACTGCATCGTTCCGAGAGTCTCTACTGTGCATGACTGCATCGTTCCGAGAGTCTCTACTGCGCATGACTGTATCGTTCCGAGAGTCCCTACTGCGCATGACTGCATCGTTCCAAGAGTCTCTACTGTGCATGACTGCATCGTTCCAAGAGTCTCTACTGTGCATGACTGCATCGTTCCGGGAGTTTCTACTGCGCATGACTGCATCGTTCCAAGAGTCTCTACTGAGCATGACTGCATCATTCCGGCAGTCTCTACTGCGCATGACTGCATCGTTCCGGGAGTTTCTACTGCGCATGACTGCATCGTTCCAAGAGTCTCTACTGAGCATGACTGCATCGTTCCGAGAGTCTCTACTGAGCATTACTGCATCATTCCGAGAGTCTCTACTGCGCATGACTGCATCGTTCCGAGAGTCTCTACTGCGCATGACTGCATCGTTCCGAGAGTCTCTACTGCGCATGACTGCATCGTTCCGAGAGTCTCTACTGCGCATGACTGCATCGTTCCACCAGTCTCTACTGAGCATGACTGCATCGTTCCGAGAGTCTCTACTGCGCATGACTGCATCGTTCCGAGAGTCTCTACTGTGCATGACTGCATCGTTCCGAGAGTCTCTACTGCGCATGACTGTATCGTTCCGAGAGTCCCTACTGCGCATGACTGCATCGTTCCAAGAGTCTCTACTGAGCATAACTGCATTGTTCCGAGAGTCTCTACTGCGCATGACTGTATCGTTCCGAGAGTCTCTACTGCGCATGACTGCCTCATTCTGGGAGTCTCTACTGCGCATGACTGCATCGTTCCGAGAGTCTCTACTGCGCATGACTGCCTCATTCTGGGAGTCTCTACTGCGCATGACTGCCTCATTCTGGGAGTCTCTACTGTGCATGACTGCCTCATTCTGGGAGTCTCTACTGCGCATGACTGCATCGTTCCGAGAGTCTCTACTGCGCATGACTGCATTGTTCCGAGAGTCTCTACTGCGCATGACTGCCTCATTCTGGGAGTCTCTACTGTGCATGACTGCATCGTTCCGGCAGTCTCTACTGTGCATGACTGCATCGTTCCGGAAATCTCTACTGCTCATGACTGCAATGTTCCTGGAGTCTCTACTGCGCATGACTGCATCGTTCCGGGAATCTCTACTGCGCATGTGCATTCACCTTCTGCAAGAAAGCTTTCTTTACTGTAAGAGCATTAAAACTGTTGTGTTTGCTGATACAATAGGTACATTCAAGAAAAACAGTCTCTTTTTAACAAAGAAGAATTTACACGGTTGAACTGGATAGACATGTCTTTGTTTGAACTATGTAACAAAGTAACCTTTGTGCAAATAATTAATCTATTTTTATGAGGACAAAAGAAATATTTTAGTAATTACGCAAATAGAAAACATAGTGACATAGGTGATGAGGCTGAAAAAAGACATGCGTCCATCAAGTTCAGCCCATGCCAAAAACACCCCTGTTGATCCACAGGAAGGCAAATAAAAACAAACCCATTGAAGCCATTTCCAGTTAGTGCTTCCTGACTCCAAATGGCAGCCAGATATTTCCCTGTATCAACAACCTATCTGCATTGAAGCCAACTGTTAAATTGTCAATATTGTTCTGTGCTAGATAGGCATCCATTGTTTTTTTTTAAAGCAGTTACATTACCTGCAAGTACAACATCCCGAGGTAAAGAATTCTTTGTATAAACCTATAGATGCGTTAGCTTTGACTGACCCACCTGCTCTCAAGCAGAGAAATCATTAAATCCTGGTCTCTTTGCAACCCTTAAAGGGATAGTAATACTTTATTATTACAATCCCCCATATTGTAGATATGTGTAAAATAATGTAATAGCCCCCAGGTTCATCTCTCAGACCTTTATGATTTGACAGATAACCGAATGCAAAGTTCCCCCTCCCTCCTCCTTCTCTGAAGTCAGCGTTGTACTGACTGCAGGGATATCCGGTCTGACTTTCATCATGCGGCTCTGCAGAAGAGCCGCGATTGTGTTAGTGACTTAGTGACTCCTTCGGAGTGCCCAGCTCTGTATCAGCCGTGGCGCTGGCAGTCTCTACTGCGCATGACTGCAGCATGCTCAGCAGTGTCTACTGCGCATGTCGCGGCGTTACACATGATTTATATAGGCTATATATATATATATATATATATATATATATATATATATATATATATATATATACTAGCAATGTGGGACGGCGTTGCCCGTCATGTTATGACCGTTGGGCGCACGTGTGTGAAATGCAGACACACTGATAAACACAGACATATACAACACACAGGCAGACACATACCATACATCCCAAGTGTCCCTCTTTAGGAGGGACAGTCCCTCTTTGAGGGCCAAATCCCTCTGTCCCTCTTTCCCACCCTGTTGTCCCTCTTTTTAGGAGGTCAGACTGTGTGCAGGGCCGGCTCCACCTATAGGCGACGTAGGCGCCGGCCTAGGGTGCACACGTACTGGGGGCGCGGGCATGCAGCGGAGAAGAGCTGCGCCCGCACACACCACTCCGGGAACCACAACACAGTCAGGTCTGTGTCGCTACAGCGCTCCCTCATCTGGTCGGATCTTTAGTAATGCAGAGCGCGCTGGGAGTCATGATCTCCCGCCGTGCTCTGCATTACTGAAGAGAAGACTGCGCGGGAGCTACAGGTATGTGATGGGGGGCAAGTTGGAGCTGAGGGGGCATAGTGGAGCTGAGGGGGCAAGTTGAAGCGGATGTGGGGCAAAGTGTAGATGATGGGGGCAAGTTGGAGCTGTTAGGGGAAAGCTGGAGCTAAGGGGGCATAGTGGAGCTGGTGGGGGCAAGTTGGAGCTGATGGGGGCAAAGTGGAGCGGATGAGGGTCAAAGTGGAGCTGAGGGGGGCAAGTTGGAGCTGAGGGGGGGCAAAGTGGAGCGGATGGGGGGCAAGTTGGAGCGGATGGGGGGCAAAGTGGAGCAGATGGGGGGCAAGTTGGAGCTGGTGGGGGCAAGTTGGAGCAGATGGGGGGCAAGTTGGAGCGGATGGGGGGCAAAGTGGAGCTGATGGGGTAAGTTGGAGAGGATGGGGGTCAAAGTGGAGCTGATGGGGGCAAAGTGGAGCTGAGGGGCCAAAGTGGAGCTGGTGGGGGCACGTTGGAGCGGATGGGGGGGCAAAGTGGAGCTGATGGGGGCAAGTTGGAGTGGATGGGGGGCAAAGTGGAGCTGATGGTGGCAAGTTGGAGCTGATGGTGGCAAAGTGGAGCTGGTGGGCCAAAGTGAAGCTGATAAGGGGCAAGTTGGAGCTGGTAGGGGGCATCTCTTACAGGCATCTCCAGACCAGGGGCAGACTGGCCCAGGGGGCAGAGAGAGGACAATCATGAAAAGAGGTGGGGTATAAGTAGGCAGGGTATAAAGGGGTGGGACACAAGGGGCGGAGCGAAATGGGCGGCAAAATTAGGTTTTGCCTAGGGTGGCAAAAATCCTTGCACCAGCCCTGACTGTGTGGCGTGTTTTACTTTGCTCTCCAGCAATAAAGCAATAAACTTCAGTATATGTGCTTATACATTAGTCTGTGCAAATAAAATACTTTGGTCTTGCACTAAATCATTTATTCAGTTACATAAATAGCCAGTAATAGGTCATGAAATAACCTAAAAATTCTTACTAATGCCCTGCCCACCAGCCACTCCCCAACAATATCACCTAAAACTACAGTGTCCCTCTTTGGCCATGTGAAATGTTGGGAGGTATGCACATACACACAGTGAGCGGCAGAAACATGCAAAAGACACGCACACACACAGACTCACTGGAGATGCACACATATGTAACAGATGTACAGACACACTGGAGATGCACACATGGACACATATATGTAACAGAGATGGACACAAACACACATGCAACATATATGAGCAGAAACACATGCACTCATGAGTTGTGCACCTAGGGTTGCCACCCAGCCGGTATTTTACCGGCAGGCCGGTAAAAAATTGGCTTCTGTCCAATGTTAAGTCTATGGAGGGAATGCCATGGCCGGTATTTTTTTGAAGAAAAGGTGGCAACCCTATGTGCACCCCTCTGGCAGTCAAAGGGTTAAGATATACAGAGGCATGTCAGAGTTAAATAGCAGTGGGAAGTGTGTTCATACCTGGGAACTTTGACTTGTGTAGTCCCTAGAGGGGACTGATGTGGTGCTGATGTGGAGAGACAAATGGGGCAATCTGGGTTAAAAGGGGGCAGGGCTTAATCACGAGTAGGGGGCGGGGCTTAACATAAATATGGAAAAGTGTTAGTAATAGGCTGGGGAAGGAGGAGAAGTGGGAGGGAAATGCAAGTTTACAATGTGAGGGGTTTGAACACACTCCCTGAGGGCTAAAACTTGATACACAACCCTGTGGCAGTCAGTGGGTTAAGTGTGAATCTGATGGCTGTCTGTCCTGTGTCTTGCATGGCAAATGATGACAGTGAAGAAATAATTGAGCAATGAGGGCCTACCTTAACCCTTTGAGTGCCATTTTGTTCTTCTGGTGCTGCACTACAGGTCCTGCTGAGGCCACTGGGAGTCAGGGTGAGTGAGTGTGTGTGTGTCAGCCATATTTATTTCTGGCTTTGTGTGTGTATGTGGTGCTGTGTGTGTGAGTGGGGGCATGTGTGTTTGGTGCTGTGTGAGTGGGGCATTGTGTGTGGTGGTCTGTGTGTGTGAGTGGGGCATGTGTGTGTGTTTGTGTGGTGCTGTGTGAGTGAGGCATGTGTGCGAGTTTGGTGCTGTATGAGTGAGGCATGTGTGTTTGTCTGTGGTGTAGGAGCAAGTGGCGGCCATGTTGTTTTTTTCTGACTTTGATGGTGGTGGGCGGGCTGTATAGTGGGGGTGGGCCAACTCCCTGCATGATTGAATCACCCAATAGGAATAGTAACTCCTGCTTTATGCCTCCCCTGGGTGTGTTTTGGCAGGCACAAAGTCTTCTTTTATATATATACTAGCAACATGGGACGGCGTTGCCCGTCATGTTATGACCATTGGGCGCACGTGAGTGAAATGCAGACACACTGATAAACACAGACATATGCAGCATACAGGCAGACACATACCATACATCCCAAGTGTCCCTCTTTAGGAGGGCCAGTCCCTCTTTGAGGGCCAAATCCCTCTGTCCCACCCTGTTGTCCCTCTTTTTAGGAGGTCAGACTGTGTGCAGGGCCGGCTCCACCTATAGGCGAGGTAGGCGCCGGCCTAGGGCACACAGGTACTGGGGGCGCGGGCATGCAGCGGAGAACAGCTGCGCCCACACACACCACGCCAGGAACCACAACACAGTCAGGTCTGTGTTGCTACAGCGCTCCCTCATCTGGTCGGATCTTTAGTAATGCAGAGCACGCTGGGAGTCATGATCTCCCGCTGCGCTCTGCATTACTGAAGAGAAGACTGCGCAGGAGATACAGGTATGTGATGGGGGGCAAGTTGGAGCTGAGGGGGCATAGTGGAGCTGAGGGGGCAAGTTGAAGCGGATGTGGGGCAAAGTGGAGATGATGGGGGCGAGTTGGAGCTGTTAGGGGAAAGCTGGAGCTGAGGGGGCATCGTGGAGCTGGTGGGGGCAAGTTGGAGCTGATGGGGGCAAAGTGGAGCGGATGAGGGTCAAAGTGGAGCTGAGGGGGGGCAAGTTGGAGCTGAGGGGGGGCAAAGTGGAGCGGATGGGGGGCAAAGTAGAGCAGATGGGGGGCAAGTTGGAGCTGAGGGGGGCAAGTGGAGCTGAGGGGGGGCAAAGTGGAGCTGGTGGGGCAAGTTGGAGTGGATGGGGGGGCAAGTTGGAGCGGATGGGGGCAAGTTGGAGCAGATGGGGGCAAGTTGGAGCAGATGGGGGCATAGTGGAGCTGATAGTGGAAAGTTGGAGCTGAGAGGGCATAGTGGAGCTGGTGGGGGCAAGTTGGAGCGGATGGGGGCAAGTTGAAGTGGATGGGGAGCAAAGTGGAGCTGATGGGGGTAAGTTGGAGAGGATGGCGGGCAAAGTGGAGCTGATGGGGGTAAGTTGGAGCTGAGGGGGAAAGTGAAGCTGAGGGGGCAAAATGGAGCTGGTGGGGGCACGTTGGAGATGATGGGGGCAAGTTGGAGCTGATGAGGGTCAAAGTGGAGCTAAGGGGGGGCAAATTGGAGCTGAGGGGGGGCAAGTGGAGCTGAGGGGGGCAAAGTGGAGCTGGTGGGGCAAGTTGGAGCGGATGGGGGCAAGTTGGAGCAGATGGGGGCATAGTGGAGCTGATAGTGGAAAGTTGGAGCTGAGAGGGCATAGTGGAGCTGGTGGGGGCAAGTTGGAGCGGATGGGGGCAAGTTGGAGTGGATGGGGGGCAAAGTGGAGCTGATGGGGGTAAGTTGGAGAGGATGGGGGGCAAAGTGAAGCTGAGGGGGCAAAATGGAGCTGGTGGGGGCACGTTGGAGCTGATGGGGGCAAGTTGGAGTTGATAGGGGCAAAGTGGAGCTGGTGGGCCAAAGTGAAGCTGATAAGGGGCAAGTTGGAGCTGGTGGGGGGCATCTCTTACAGGTATCTCCAGAACAGGGGCAGAGTGGCTCAGGGGGCAGAGAGAGGACAATCATGAAAAGAGGTTGGGTATAAGTAGGCAGGGTATAAAGGGGTGGGACACAAGGGGCGGAGCGAAATGGGCGGCAAAATTAGGTTTTGCCTAGGGTGGCAAAAATCCTTGCACCAGCCCTGACTGTGTGGTGTGTATTACTTTGCTCTACAGCAATAAAGCAATAAACTTCAGTATATGTGTTTATACATTAGTCTGTGCAAATAAAATACTTTGGTCTTGAACTAAATCATTTATTCAGTTACATAAATAGCCAGTAATAGGTCATGAAATAACCTAAAAATTCTTACTAATGCCCCGCCCACCAGCCACACCCCCAATAATATCACCTAAAACTAACGTGTCCCTCTTTGGCCCTGTGAAATGTTGGGAGGTATGCACATACACACAGTGAGCGGCAGAGACATGCAAAACACATGTACACACAGACACACTGGAGATGCACACATGGACACACATATCTAACAGAGATGTACACACACAGACACGCAACATATATGAGCAGAAACACATGTGCTCATGAGTTGTGTACCCCTCTGGCACTCAAAGGGTTAAGGTATAGAGAGGCATGTCAGAGTTAAATAGCAGTGGGAAGTGTGTTCATACCTGGGAACACTGACTTGTGAAGTCCCTAGAGGGGACTGATGTGGTGCTGATGTGGAGAGACAAATGGGGCAATCTGGGTTAAAAGTGGGCGGGGCTTAATCGCGAGTAGGGGGCGGGGCTTAACATAAATGTGGGGAAAAAGTGTTAGTAATAGGCTGGGGAAGGAGGAGAAGTGGGAGGAGAATGCAAGTTTACAGTGTGAGGGGTTTGAACACACTCCATGAGGGGTAAAACTTGATACAGAACCCTGTGGCAGTCAGTGGGTTAAGTGTGAATCTGATGGCTGTCTGTCCTGTGTCTTGCATGGCAAATGGTGACAGTGAAGAAGTAATTCAGCAATAAGGGCCTACCTTAACCCTTTGAGTGCCATTTTGTTCCCCTGGTGATGCAGCACCGTTCAGTGGCTTTACTACAGGTCCTGCTGAGGCCACTGGGAGTCAAGGTGAGTGACTGTGTGTCAGCCATCTTTCTTTCTGGCTTTGTGTGTGTGTATGGGTGTTTAGTGCTGTGTGAGTGGGGCATGAGTGTGTAATACCTGTGAACTTTTACTTGTGGAGTCCCTCATGTGGTGCTGATGTGGAGAGAGCAATGGGGCAATCTGGGGTAAAAGGGGGTGGGGCTTAATCGCGAGTAGGGGGCGGGGCTTAACATAAATATGGAAAAGTGTTAGTAATAGGCTGGGGAAGGAGGAGAAGTGGGAGAGAAATGCAAGTTTACAATGTGAGGGGTTTGAACACACTCCCTGAGGGGTAAAACTTGATACACAACCCTGTGGCAGTCAGTGGGTTAAGTGTGAATCTGATGGCTGTCTGTCCTGTGTCTTGCATGGCAAATGATGACAGTGAAGAAATAATTGAGCAATGAGGACCTACCTTAACCCTTTGAGTGCAATTTTGTTCCTCTGGTGCTGCAGTACAGGTCCTGCTGAGGCCTCTGGGAGTCAGGGTGAGTGACTGTGTGTGTGTGTGTCAGCCATATGTATTTCTGGCTTTGTGTGTGTATGTGGTGCTGTGTGTGTATGTGGTGTATGTGGTGCTGTGTGTGTGAGAGAGGGCATGTCTGTTTGGTGCTGTGTAAGTGGGGCTTGTGTGTGTGTGTGGTGCTGTGTGAGTGGGGCATGTGTGTGTGTGTTTGTGTGGTGCTGTGTGAGTGGGGCATGTGTGTGTGGTGGTCTGTGTGTGTGAGTGGGGCATGTGTGTGTGTTTGTGTGGTGCTGTGTGAGTGAGGCATGTGTGTTTGTCTGTGGTGTAGGAGCAAGTGGCGGCCATATTGTTTTTTTCTGACTTTGATAGTGGTGGGCGGGCTGCATAGTGGGGGCGGGCCAACTCCCTGCATGATTGAATCACCCAATAGGAGTAGTAACTCCTGCTTTATGCCTCCCCTGGGTGTGTTTTGGCAGGCACAAAGTCTTCTTTTATTTATATATATACTAGCAATGTGGGACGGCGTTGCCCGTCATGTTATGACCGTTGGGCGCGCGTGTGTGAAATGCAGACACGCTGATAAACACAGACATATACAACACACAGGCAGACACATGCCATACATCCCAAGTGTCCCTCTTTGAGGGCAAAATCCCTCTGTCCCTCTTTCCCACCCTGTTGTCCCTCTTTTTAGGAGGTCAGACTGTGTGCAGGGCAGCTCCACCTATAGGCGACGTAGGCGCCGGCCCAGGGTGCACACGTACTGGGGGCGCGGGCATGCAGCGGAGAAGAGCTGCGCCCGCACACACCACTCGGGGAACCACAACACAGTCAGGTCTGTGTCGCTACAGCGCTCCCTCATCTGGTCGGATCTTTAGTAATGCAGAGCGCGCTGGGAGTCATGATCTCCCGCCGCGCTCTGCATTACTGAAGAGAAGACTGCGCGGGAGCTACAGGTATGTGATGGGGGGCAAGTTGGAGCTGAGGGGGCATAGTGGAGCTGAGGGGGCAAGTTGAAGCGGATGTGGGGCAAAGTGGAGATGATGGGGGCGAGTTGGAGCTGTTAGGGGAAAGCTGGAGCTGAGGGGGCATCGTGGAGCTGGTGGGGGCAAGTTGGAGCTGATGGGGGCAAAGTGGAGCGGATGAGGGTCAAAGTGGAGCTGAGGGGGGGCAAGTTGGAGCTGAGGGGGGGCAAAGTGGAGCGGATGGGGGGCAAAGTAGAGCAGATGGGGGGCAAAGTGGAGCAGATGGGGGACAAGTTGGAGCGGATGGGGGCATAGTGGAGCTGGTGGGGGCAAGTTGGAGCTGGTGGGGGCAAGTTGGAGCGGATGGGGGGCAAAGTGGAGCTGATGGGGGTAAGTTGGAGAGGATGGGGGTCAAAGTGGAGCTGATGGGGGCAAAGTGGAGCTGAGGGGACAAAGTGGAGCTGGTGGGGGCACGTTAGAGCAGATGAGGGGCAAAGTGGAGCTGGTGGGGGCACGTTGGAGCGGATGGGGGGGCAAAGTGGAGCTGATGGGGGCAAGTTGGAGTGGATGGGGGGCAAAGTGGAGCTGATGGTGGCAAGTTGGAGCTGATGGTGGCAAAGTGGAGCTGGTGGGCCAAAGTGAAGCTGATAAGGGGCAAGTTGGAGCTGGTAGGGGGCATCTCTTACAGGCATCTCCAGACCAGGGGCAGACTGGCCCAGGGGGCAGAGAGAGGACAATCATGAAAAGAGGTGGGGTATAAGTAGGCAGGGTATAAAGGGGTGGGACACAAGGGGCGGAGCGAAATGGGCGGCAAAATTAGGTTTTGCCTAGGGTGGCAAAAATCCTTGCACCAGCCCTGACTGTGTGGCGTGTTTTACTTTGCTCTCCAGCAATAAAGCAATAAACTTCAGTATATGTGCTTATACATTAGTCTGTGCAAATAAAATACTTTGGTCTTGCACTAAATCATTTATTCAGTTACATAAATAGCCAGTAATAGGTCATGAAATAACCTAAAAATTCTTACTAATGCCCTGCCCACCAGCCACTCCCCAACAATATCACCTAAAACTACAGTGTCCCTCTTTGGCCATGTGAAATGTTGGGAGGTATGCACATACACACAGTGAGCGGCAGAAACATGCAAAAGACACGCACACACACACACAGACTCACTGGAGATGCACACATATGTAACAGATGTACACACACAGACACACTGGAGATGCACACATGGACACATATATGTAACAGAGATGGACACAAACACACATGCAACATATATGAGCAGAAACACATGCACTCATGAGTTGTGCACCCCTCTGGCAGTCAAAGGGTTAAGATATACAGAGGCATGTCAGAGTTAAATAGCAGTGGGAAGTGTGTTCATACCTGGGAACTTTGACTTGTGTAGTCCCTAGAGGGGACTGATGTGGAGAGACAAATGGGGCAATCTGGGTTAAAAGGGGGCGGGGCTTAATCGCGAGTAGGGGCGGGGCTTAACATAAATATGGAAAAGTGTTAGTAATAGGCTGGGGAAGGAGGAGAAGTGGGAGGGAAATGCAAGTTTACAATGTGAGGGGTTTGAACACACTCCCTGAGGGCTAAAACTTGATACACAACCCTGTGGCAGTCAGTGGGTTAAGTGTGAATCTGATGGCTGTCTGTCCTGTGTCTTGCATGGCAAATGATGACAGTGAAGAAATAATTGAGCAATGAGGGCCTACCTTAACCCTTTGAGTGCCATTTTGTTCTTCTGGTGCTGCACTACAGGTCCTGCTGAGGCCACTGGGAGTCAGGGTGAGTGAGTGTGTGTGTGTGTGTCAGCCATATTTATTTCTGGCTTTGTGTGTGTATGTGGTGCTGTGTGTGTGAGTGGGGGCATGTGTGTTTGGTGCTGTGTGAGTGGGGCATTGTGTGTGGTGGTCTGTGTGTGTGAGTGGGGCATGTGTGTGTGTTTGTGTGGTGCTGTGTGAGTGAGGCATGTGTGTGAGTTTGGTGCTGTATGAGTGACGCATGTGTGTTTGTCTGTGGTGTAGGAGCAAGTGACGGCCATGTTATTTTTTTGATGGTGGTGGGCGGGCTGCATAGTGGGGGCGGGCCAACTCCCTGCATGACTGAATCCCCCAATAGGAATAGTAACTCCTGCTTTATGCCTCCCCTGGGTGTGTTTTGGCAGGCACAAAGTCTTCTTTTATATAACTCCTGCTTTATGCCTCCCCTGGGTGTGTTTTGGCAGGCACAAAGTCTTCTTTTATATATATAGATAGATATATATACTCAAGAGATTTCTGGTGTGACTCCTACACCTAGATCTTATATGAGATTAGAACTGTACGGAATTCATGTTTTTCCTGTTTGTTCTTGTTTAATATGAGTTTGTGTGGTGGTGGGGGGTTTTCGTCACATTTTGTTTAAAAAAAATATTTTAGCAAGCTAGGGCAAGCACAGGGAATCAGTCAAAAACAAATTTAATCCTGTTCACATTGGTAACCCTGAAGTCTCTCTCACAAACGTGACTTGTGTATCGCTCACTAATCATAGAGCTTTGTGTGTTAAAGGGATAGTAATACTTTACTTTTACTAATCCCAATTTTATACAACTTAAAAAAAAATTGTTAATGCCCCAAATCGCATCTCTCAAACCTTTATGGTTTGAGAGAAAATCAATTTCAAAGTCTCCCCCTCCCTCTCCTTTCCCTGATATCAGTGTCTTGCTGACTGCCCGGGAATCCGATCCTGGGGCCATCCGGCGGCTCTGCAGCAATGCCGAGATCTCGTTAATGAAGAAAAAATATTTCACTTCAACGGTCTTCTACGTGTACTTGGAAACCAAGCACACATAGAAAACCTTTGAAGTGAAATATTTTTTCTTCATTAACGAGATCTCGGTACTGCTGCAGAGCCCCGGATGGTCGTACGACAGAACACTGCTGGAGTCAGCTAGAAAGCTGATCTCCGGGAAAGAGGAGGGAGGGGGAGACTTTGAAATTGATTTTCTCTCAAACCATAAAGGTTTGAGAGATGAGATCTGGGGCATTAACAATCTTTTTTTAAGTTGTATAAAATGTGGATTTGTAAAAGTAAAGTATTACTATCCCTTTAAGCAAAAGAGCAACAATTCTAGAGTCTAACATCTGCACTATAGGAGGTAAACAAAAAGTCCAACTGATTTAACCCTTTGCATTGCATTGCACACCCCTCTGGCACTCAAAGGGTTAATGCAGAGTATGAACCCTTTGAATGCTAGAGAGGCCACAAAAGCATAGCTTTGGAATGTGTTGGACACTTCTGTTAAAACACCCGATTGAAATAAAAGGGAACTAGAGGAATTTTGTCTCCTACTGTTTGTTTGGGCCAGAATTTTTCTCTGTGCATATGGCCACCTGATCGTAGTAACTGAGAGCACTTTATCGTGCCAGAGGTCTACGTATGGGGACTGAAGAGGATTATGGGAAGTTATTTAAAGGGATAGAGTCACTTATTGTGAAAAAATATATATTTCGTAGGGTTGATCCTACTGAAAAAAAAAACCCATCACTGCTGAGAGGTGTTTTATTCAAAACTTATTGCAAATCCGATATGCATTTTTTTAGTGCAGTACTTCCACAGCCTTAAGTTTTATGGTGGCGCTGTTGCTACACCAGTCTATGCACGGTTTTTGTCATTGACGTTAAACTTCACAATAGGATGCTGTAGCATTATACAGTTCATTATAAGTCAGGATAAAACTCATGTGCTGTCATGGTCAGTCCTCTAGACTTGCCTCTGACTGAACTTGAACCAACGACCTTTGGGATAGGAACTCCACGGACTTTAGGAGGGGAGACATATCTGAGCTGGGGTTGGGGTAGGGAAATAAGGGGTGTGGCTAGTTATTGTTAAGGTTAAGCTGTGGAGATGATAAGAGGGGCTCTTACTTCCTGTTAGTGTGACAGAGCAGTCTAACTGGAGAAGGAGCAGTTCCCCTCCCTCCCTCCCTGTTTTTATAGGAATTTTACTGGCAATGTGATTGTATTTGTTATAATATTTGTTTATTGTAATTTGTTGGCGGCTTGGGCCCTTGCCAATGTATAGAGTGGTAGTAAGATGGTGGAGGTTACGGGAGATGGTGGGTCAGCGGCCTAGGTCTAAGAACATCCGGACTTGCGGGTTAGACGCCGGCCTCATTGAGCTGTATTGACCAGCTAATGAGGTACGGTTAAGGTGGCAATTTGGGGAGTTTGGAGTTTCGGCTCCAAAGGAGGTTAGGCTGGGTAGCCTGTAAAAGATGGACATTGGCAAGGGCTCAAGGTTGGAGGGAAAATGGTTTAATAATTATATTTTAATATTTTAATTTATTGTATGTTTTTATATAATAAAGCTGCGGCCTTATTCAAATCCATTTAAAAGTGTATTGTATTTCTTGGACCCATACCCCATGCTCAAGACATGAGTCCTGCGACTTCCATCACCACCAGCAGAGGACCTCCCAGCTGAAGCATTGTCCCTTTTCTCTTCCTGGCTCCTATTGGTTAAAGGCCTCCATCTGTTCCTTGTTTAGAGACTATTATAACCAGCCTCCCTGAGCTCCCAGTACACAGTAGTCAGTCCTGGTGGTAAAGACTCAGTTTCTTCCTTCCTGTTTGCTTGATTCCTCTGTTGACCTTGGCTTGTACCTTGATTTCGCTTGGACTCTGCCAGCTTCAATTTATTAATTTGCCTAGATTACTCCTCGGTCTCCTGCTCCAGTATCTCTGCTTTCCCCTGATTATCAGTGTACCTATCCTGGTCCAGCTCCTTACTCAACTGGGGGTATGATATCTGGCTTCGTAGCCAGTACTTTTAAAACGGTTTCAATCACAGCAAGGGTACACTGGTTTCCAGCTCTGCTTCCCAGCCTCGCACTCAGACTTCACTACCTAGCTTCCTTAAAGGAGCAGTAAACTTTTTTTTATGAAAAAATATATATTGTAGGGATTTTCCTATTGAGTAAAATAAGGGTACTCCCACTGCCAAGAGATTTATATTTCCTGAGTTATTACAGTTTAAACCCATGTTTTTTTACATTAGCAGTGCCCTCTAGTGGTCAAATTCTAATTAGATTTCCTGTTAGATTCTAATGGAGAGGAAAGTCAGAAAAGTCAGTGACTTACAGTTCTCCATAGAATGTGATAGAGACTGCTGAGTCACTTCCTGTCAGTTAGAACAATCAGGAAGTAATCACACAGTAAATTCACTTCCTGTCAGTTAGAACTATCAGGAAGTAAGCACAGTAAATTCACTTCCTGTCATTTAGAACAATCAGGAAGTAATCACACAGTAAATTCACTTCCTGTCAGTTAGAACTATCAGGAAGTAAGCACAGTAAATTCACTTCCTGTCAGTTAGAACAATCAGGAAGTAATCACACAGTAAATTCACTTCCTGTCAGTTAGAACTATCATGAAGTAAACACAGTAAATTCACTTCCTGTCAGTTAGAACAATCAGGAAGTAAACACAGTAAATTCACTTCCTGATTATTTAAACTGCTATAATTTTTGAACATCTGACAGCAGTGGGAGTGACCTTGTTTTATTCAGCAGGTAATTCTCTATAAAATACATGTTTTCATAAAAAAATAGTAACTGCACCTTTAACAGAGAATGTGAGCCTTAGGCTTCTTATCAGTCCTTTTGTTCCATCATTGGGATCCAGTCTCCTGTGTCTATGATAAGTGCCTAAACTTCGGGGTATATTCCAGAGTGTATGATCACTATAGTCCATATCAGTGTATACACTTCATTTTTTCATAACACGTTAATATGAGATCATTAAAGTTCTCTACCTCTCACCTTGTTAGTACCCAGAGAGAAACAAGATGCAAGGAAGAAAGAAATGCACCTACACTTCCCCATTTGCCTTTCCTTGGGACAAGAGACATTAATAGGACAACGTACTACATATGAATTAGGCAGGTGCAGCACCAATAAATTGTCTGTTTTGGGAGGCAGTCAGATTACCTTGAGAAAGTGAGTATCAGTTGACGAAACCCATCAAGGATTGACTGTTCCACACATGACATCAGACTCCAAGATCAATCTCCTAAACAACATGACCGCGGAGCCACTTCTTTGGGTGGCAGATAGGGAAGAGGCACGTGGCACAGACTAGAGCTGTTCCCGTGGTGGGCTAAGGATATGGCAAGACGGGAAACATGCTGTTTGCCCCCAAACCTGTTGCATTTTACATTGTGCATATAGCTCCGTATTTTGTCATTCCACTAGCTCCGTATCCATGTGGTTCCTGAACCAAGGTCCCTGCGCTATTCCTGCTGGGTATCCTTGTGCGGTATTTAGGATTCTCAGATAAACTGAAGCAATTCTGGAACAAACCAATTGAATCACGAGGTAGAAATACAAAATTCAAATTAAAGGGATAGTAATACTGTAACGGATCCTACCTGTTACTTGAGCCCTTGTCTGGACCCCAAACTATTTTATCCAAAGACTATGGACCTTTTGCCCGGTTTGAACTTATCTGTGGGCTCTGGCGTACGAACTGGCCACCCATTCCCTATGATAAAGGACATATGTTTTATGTACTATCGAACGGTCCATGTTTAATATATGTTGAAACATTTAATGTTTAATGTTTTATGTATGAAGCATGTTTGAGGGATACATGGTCACCGAATATGAGTCGGTGGTTCCCGGTTCGGTGTTCGAGGCGTCGATGTCGTGTCGAGCGCGGGAAACCGGAGGCAGTGAGCCAATGCCGGATTGGCCGACGAACGACTCACTGCGTGCAATGATTGGCCAGGGTTGAAGCCGCATATTCAAACTAGTGCGTACGTGCTTCAACCACTGGCCTTGTCCCCTGAATTCCCGCCCATCAAGTCTTTGTCTTTGTCTAGACTTAATCAACCCTGTTGTATTATAAATGCAAGAAAATCTTGAGTATTATGTTTGTTAGGTCATCTGCCATTGGCCCTTTGTCCCCTGTGTGACATGCCTATTGTATCTGATTGGTTCTTGGGCCAAGTTAGTATTAGAATAATTGGCCCCTCCCGTCCCCATTGTGGCATTGTGTTGTAATGTATAAAAGATGTGTTGTTCATCAATAAAATGAGTTATGTTTTGGAATGAAGCAGAATCCTGGAGTCTTGTGTGTTCTTATGGTATTAAAGCGGCCACCCTGACGCCTATCTGAGCCCAGGTTCCTGCATCGTTCATCTGTCTGCTGGCAGTATCCTACTACCCCACTTCGGATGCTGTCAGGCGGCAATGTGGACTCTGCCTTGCTTCTTCCAGTTCCAGTAGAACCTTCGATTCGAGCACCAGAGTTCTCAAACGGCTTGGCAACTGTTACCCTTTGTTCCTTGCGACATCGGTGCATCCGACAGCGCCAGTCCGGCATCGAGAAGGAGAGACCCGGGAACGAATGCGGAAGGCGACGCAGTCCCTTCTTAGCTTCCGTTACAAATACTTTGTTTTATTTTATTTTGTAGGCATTAAAAAAACACAAAGAACGATATAAGTCATATCTCTCAGACCTTTACGGTTTGAGAGATATTCACAAGCAAAGTTTCCCCTCCCGCCCCTTTTACCTAGTGTGAGCCATCTCTTCTCAGATATGGAATACAGTCCATAGACCAGACAGATAACAGCAGGGGACAATCTTCTTCCTATGAGAACAATGAAAACCCTGCCCCCCTTGACAAGTTTTTCAGGTTTTTCCCTTATCTTAATTGAAGATTGTCCCTCTCTGCAGTCTACCTGGGCACCTCCCTTCTGATCTGGCTGAGCAGTGTTACATCAGTAAAAGGGGCGGGAGGGGGATACTTTGTCATTAAATTACTCTTGAACTACAACTCAGACAGAATTGATATAACACTCTCCAAAGTCCAAATACTATGATGATTAATTAGAGCTGCTTTTATTATGAAACATTACTATCCCTTTAACTTAAATGTGTTTTTTTTATCGCTTTGTGTGCTGGAGAGGTATCCAACCCATTGTGTTGCAAAGCAAAGCTTTGGATAACACTTTGTGACTCAAAGGGTTAAATGTTTCTTTCAAATAAATGGTAACTTGGGGGATTTTTATTTGTTGCCTGTGGTCGCTACAATCGTGCCAAGTCAAGTTCCATAAAACAGCCCTAATATCATGTCTGTGGTTGCAATGAAAGGCCCCAGGTTATCAAGTGGAATCATCTCCCTTACTAGGATGCTACCACACTGATGAGTCATGTTGCATGTTCTCACACTGATAAACATACCTGTTCATGGTAGATGGTTCTTCATAAATTGGGATTTATTATTCTGCCACCCATGTCTCCCTGCAGGCTCAGAACTCTGCACCAGGCAAAATATTAATTTTCATGTCTGAAAAGATTATCTCTGAATCAGCACTAAAAACACAAGCTCTTCCTTATATCGTGTTTCAAGAATCTCAGAATCTTAAAGGGATAGTAATGTCAGAAAACAGTATTAAAGGAGCAGTATACTTTTTTTTATGAAAACACATATTTTACAGAGAATTTCCTGCTGAAAAAAAACAAGGATACTCTCATCGCTGTCAGATATTTTTTTCAAAAATTATAACAGTTTAAATAATCAGGAAGTGAATTTACTGTGTTTACTTCCTGATAGTTCTGACTGACAGGAAGTGAATTTACTGTGATTACTTCCTGATAGTTCTAACTGACAGGAAGTGACTCAGCAGTTTCTATCACATTCTATGGAGAACTGTATGTCTCTGACTTTTCTGACTTTCTTCTCCATTAGAATCTAACAGGAAATCTAATTAGAATTTGACCACTAGAGGGCACTGCTAATGTAAAAAAACATGGCTTTAAACTGTAATAACTCTGGAAATATAAATCTCTCGGCAGTGGGAGTACCCTTATTTTACTCAATAGGAAAATCCCTACAATATATATTTTTTCATAAAAAAAAGTTTACTGCTCCTTTAACTATATGGTAGATACAGTTAAAAGAGAGTACTTGCACTTATTCGTATCTCTCAGACCGTTATGGTTAGACAGATATAGGAAAATAAAGTTCTCCGCTCCCTCCCCTTTCTGCTTGACGAGCTGTAAAGCTGTCAGAAGCAGATTCTGGTCGCTTGACCAGACGCGGCTCTCCAGCAGCGCCGATATAACGATATCTAAAGATAAATACTTAATTGGAATGGTCTACAACGTGTGCTTGCAAACCAGGCACACGTTGTAGATCATTCCAATGAAGTATTTATTTTTCTGTATCGTTATGTTGGTGCTGCTGAAGAGCCGCCGTCTGATCCAGAAACCAGAATCTGCTTCTGACAGCTTTACAGCTCGTCAAGCAGAAAGGAGAGCAGCTCCAACTATCTTGCTCCCATCATCTCCAACTGTCTTTCCACCATCAGCTCCAACTTGCCCTCATCATCTCCAACTGTCTTGCCCCATCAGCTACAACTGTCTTGCCCCCATCAGCTACAACTTGCCTCCATCAGCTCCAAGCTCCACATTGCCCCCATCAGCTCCAACTTGCCCTCACATTGCCATCAGCTCCACATTGCTCCCCTGTATCCGTTTCCTACCTCCCTGGTGGACCAGCAGCAGGAGATGTCTGTGCCTCCTTCTGCACAGGCCTGCAGCTGCTGTCGCACCCCGGGCGGTCTTCTCTTAAGGAATGCAGAACGCTGAGAGATGATGTCATCTCCCAGTGCTCTGCATTAGAGCCTACGAGGGGGAGCAACAGCAGCTACAGGTCTGTGCCGGAGAAGACACAGACCTTAGCATGTGAGGGGCGGGCCGGGCGGCTGTTTACTGTGCGCAGTGCTGTGAATTTAAAAAAGAAAATTTATTTCAATGAGAGGCGCCCCTCTGTGGGGTGCGCCTGTAGGCAGGTGCCTACTCTGCCTTATGGCAAATCCAGCCCTGCACATTGGGTGCTCCTAGTCTGATCATCACACATAAGAAGGAAAATTGAAAGAATCCACACAACGTGAATATTAGATTAACGTCCACTTTGAAGAACAAACTCAAAACAGTCTGACTGTAGCTGGCATAGACCTCAAGCTGGCAAACAGTTTAAACCAGACTTGATAACTTCCAAAAAATGAAGGAACTATATGAAAACAGGAAGATTACCTTCATTATAGTATGTCACCAGCTCTAAAATGGGTTATTGATGACTGTTATTGATACTAATAAAAAATGGAAAAATTAGCACTTTCGGACACAAAAAAGTACCAGTGAGTGCATGAGCACAAAATGGGAATCGTCAAAAATAATGGCTCAAAAACTACTGAAAGAGCAACATTAACCAAATTAAGGCTGACTCTGTCACCAGCTATGATTTGGAGTGACATCTATGTAATTCCCGATAATCCTGATATGTCCTCGTTACGCCTCGTATATTTTGTTGGGTAAAAGGCAACCATATTTTTTTTTTGCAGCTATAAGATTTATTAAATAATTTGTGGTTTGCATATTTTATTTTTGTGATTCACGTTTTTTATTTTTTGAGGCATAATCTCTGTGTGACCAGTATGGACAACCTGGCGATATTTTTCCGCTGGTGGTGCACTACTTTTATTTTACAATTATTTTTTCTACTTTGCGTTTTAATACATTAATAAAGGTTGTTTTATTCTCTTTATTATCTTCATGTCAATTGTTTTGTCTTGATCAGCTACTGGAAGCTAGTTTAAAGGGATAGTAATGTTTTATAATAAAAGCAGCTCCAATTAATCATCATAGTATTTGGACTTTGGAGAGTGTTATTTCAATTCTGTCAGAGTTGTAGTACAAGAGTAATTCAATGACAAAGTATCCCCCTCCCGCCCCTTTTACTGATGTAACACTGCTCAGCCAGATCAGAAGGGAGGTGCCCAGGTAGATTGCAGAGAGGGACAATCTTCAATTAAGATAAGGGAAAAACCTGAAAAACTTGTCAAGGAGGCAGGGCTTTCATTGTTCTCATAGGAAGAAGATTGTCCCCTGCTGTTATCTGTCTGGTCTATGGACTGCATTCCACATCTGAGAAGAGATGGCTTACACTAGGTAAAAGGGGCAGGAGGGGAAACTTTGCTTGTGAATATCTCTAAAACCATAAAGGTTTGAGAGATAAGACTTATATTGTTCTTCATGTTTTTTAATGCGTACAAAATAAAATAAAGACAAAACAAAGTATTACTATCCCTTTAACATGGTTATTTTCTCTCTGTTTTAGCTATTCCTAAGGGGCACCTTAAATGGTAACTAATTGCCCTGTGATATACAGGAGTCCAGCAAGAAATCACTTCATAATCACCACAGATCTATCAGATTAATAAGACTGGAAAGTTACTATCTAAACTATATAGAAATGATGGATCTTTCAAACCAGGCTCCTGGTGACCCTAACAAGTCAGTTGAAATCTTTAGAGAGTTTTATAAAACTCTGTATTGCCTAAGCCCAAATAAATACAAAGCAATCTCAGCCTTTCTTCACCCCTTACTGTTCATGTCAGTTGGAGATGACTTGGGGTTTCTCAACAAATAAATTATTATAGATGAGGTTTTAAAAATTATAAACTCCTGGGAAAAGCACCTGGATCTGATGGCCTATCAGGAGACCACTGTAAAATCCTAAATGAGTCGCACTTCCATATTCTGCCATCTTGTTAGGGGAAACACAACCAGAATCTGTCTGCACGACATACAATAGAGTGATTAATAAGGAACCAGATGAAAGTTGGTACCGTGTTAGCCGTAGAAATACAGGAGGCAAATATAGTTTTTGATACCTTTTATTGGCTAAGCAGATTTAGAATGCAAGGTTTCAAAACATCTCTCTTAAAGGGATAGTAATACCTGAAATGTCAAAAAATATATGTTGTAGGGTTTGTCCCCCTGAGTAAAACAAGGGTACTCCCACTGCTGAGAGATATTTTATTAAAAAATTATAACAGCTCAAAGTTGAATTTTTTAGGTGCAATATCACAGTGGCCTGAAAATGTACAGTGGTGCTGTTGCTACACCATCCTATGGAGATTTATGGTCTACAGACCAGAGCAGTCCATAGGATGGTGTAGCAACAGCGCCACTGTAAATTTTCAGGCCACTGTGATATTGCACCTAAAAAAGTTCAAGTTTGAGCGGTTATAATTTTTTATAAAATATCTCTCAGCAGTGGGAGTACCCTTGTTTTATTCGGGGGGATAAACCCTACAACATATTTTTTTTTACATCTTAAGTATTACTATCCTTTTAAATACATGTACACATTGCATATAAGCCATTATTAAGGTAGGGAAAGACCCACTATATTCCTCATCTTATAGACATATCTCCTTGTTAAATCAAGACATCACAATTTTATCAACAATATCCACTAGGTTAGCAAAAATTCTACCCAAATGTATATGAAAAGACCAAATTAGAATTAAAAAAGGGACATCAGGAACACGAACTATCAGAAAAATCTTGGTCGTTATTCAAGAATCCCGAACTACCAAAGGCCAAAATGTCCTAGTGGCATTTAAAAATGTATTTTAGAAATACCTTGAAACATTTTTAGATGAATTTGGATTAAAAAGTTGTTTTAGACAAATATTTCACTCTATATGCTTTAAATCCCCCCAGCTACCATGTTTGCAGTAGGTGAAACTTCTCAACTGTTTTCTTTTCAAAGAGGTCCATGTCAGAAATGCCCCTTTCAGCTTGCCTTTTTAATTGACCATTGAACCCTTCTCTATAGCTTAGAGACACCTTCCACAAATCTGAGGAAAAATTGTACGAAACTATCAAGAAAAATAAGTTGTGTCTGGATTTTTTGTTTTTAATGATAAGTAACCCAAATTAATCACTTACCCCTATTTTTAAGATTATCGCCAACTTTGAACTCATTTCAGGTTTTAAAACTAATGCCTCAAAAAGATAGGTTTTGGGATAGATTTAAAGACAGAGGGGGATTGTTCTAGACATAGTGAGAGGGGTATGATGTCGAACCAATTATGTTGAAGGTATCCAAGGGGTTAAAACAAGAGAACCAATCAGGTTGGATATCGTCACATAAATAGATAAATGACGATATTAAATAATTTTGAGAACTTTACACAATACTAGGTATTGACACGCTACCTCACAGTACAGAATTGATTAAATAATCAATTATGCATATTTGTGCAAAACTATATATAATTTATTTAATACAATATACTATATATAAAAAGTGTAAGCAACAATGATATAAATGAGTGACCAGCAATTACAATAGATATACAGTAACTCAAACCACAATTATCACCATTAGGATTACCAGCAATTAAAGGGTTAACACCACATAGGTATATTCAGAGATATTAAATAACAATAATTGAACTCAGCAGCATAGAAAAGGATAATTGATCCTATAATTAATTAAAATACAGTTGGCAGCAGTTTATACATGAATACCTCTGCCCCAGAAACTGTATAAACTATACTAATTGAGGTTTAAGGTAGGTTGTCAGGTGAGCAAACTTTAATGTTAAGCCAGGTCCTCTGACAATTCCCTTATACCAGATATATAATAACCAGATTTAGAGATTAACTGGAATAAAATCCCAGATACTGATCACCATACATGGGAACTCTAAGGGTTTTGGCCCAAATCTCAGGGTGAAGAGCCAAAATCTCAGCGTGAGAGAGTTCAGTGTTACCTGTTATATATTCTGCTCCAGTTAAATGCTTCTTTAGTCTCTAAATTGGTACCACTTGTACCAGGAAGGTACAGGGAGAAGTCCTGCTTGATTTGTGTGTGTGTTCATGGCTCCTTGAATGCTGATTGGAGTGACTCTCGATTACAGAGATTAGGGATATATCGCGGATAAACTATATTATAGGAAATGTAATGGTTAATATTTACACAATCTCAGGGTCAGCTCATTTTGAAAGTTCCCAGAAATGCAGATCACTATCATTTAATTATGTACTGATTTCAAATATTGCATACCTTCTGAATAAAACATATAAATTGCAACTGATATAGTTGATAATAGATTATACCAAGAATATACTTAGAATCAATCCAATAATATATGTCTAGACAGTATATTAAACTTTGTGCAACATATTTCACAAATATGACTATAGCAGTCCTATGTAAAACCTATAGGGTACTCCAAGGGTTAAAGCACTATAGGATGAATATAGGATGCCACATCCAAGATGGCTACTTCTTTTGTTTTGTGAGATGTTTAAAAACTTTTCAATGTGCAAAAGTTTAGATCCAAAACCAACACAAAGAAATCCAAGAAACACCTTAAAGTAAATACACAAATAGCAGTTAAAGGGTTAATAAATGAATTCAAAGAATTCCCCAGATAAAATATTAGCTATTATAACCTTTCCAGAAACACATCATATTATCCTAGAAATATAAGAATTATATTAACTAATACATAAACCAAGCTATTTAACTATATTACTCTTATCTGGCAAAATATAACAATTTACCAATAAATTAATGAATTCCGCTTAATTCAGAATTACTACAGCTAATATAGCTTATTATAATTGATCCCAAATGGTTGGCCAGTCCAATTAAGACAAATTATAAGAAAAATTAAGTTTCTTCAAATATAGAAGAAATATATATTTGATTCTGAATTTTGCAGAATTTAAATAAGGAAATATATATAGTTAGCAGTCCAATAAGTACGGATTTCTTAGGATTTCTTTAGCAGACAGCCAAGTATATAGCAGGAATTGAAGAGCCAGGAACCAAGAGGAAAAACCCAGCCAAGACTCTAAACTTGCATATTTATAATGTGAATTTACTCTTATCAAAATCTGCTCTTTTTGGAAATTCTTCAAAACACTGGTAATAATGCTATGTACTCTAAAGAGGTTGCTGTTACTCCACACTACAATTCACCTTGATAATAATTCCTATCAATAAGGTGTTCTGATTACTGTCATTAGAATAAAAAACGTCAAATTTATCCATTGGATATCAATCTGTCACCCTAGCAGACTTTCCCACATGGGAGAATATCTTTGTCTTATAGTTTTTGTCTCCAACTGGATATCAATAATCATAAAAGTCTCCTAGATATTTTTCATTCCCATCTAGGTAAATAGAGGCCTCTTTTGTCCAGAAGAATGAGCTAATTTAAACACATTTTAAACACAGATTTTTAGAGAATTTGGTTTAAAAGAAAAATTAACCATTTCCTCCCCATCATGGCAATGTCTCAGACAATGGAGTTCCATTGGTAGGGAGCAGAAAGTGACAAGGGTTTGAGATGGGAAAGGACAGAGGGTCTGGATGGCATGACAAGAAGGGCGTTGTGTGCTGAGCAAAGGAGGCAGCCGGAACATAAGAGGGAATGAGGGAAGAATATTAAGAAGGGGCAGCAGTGTAGAGATCATTAAAGGTGAGAAGAATGACTTTGTAAGTGATCAGTTGCTGAATAGGGAACCATGACATGACAAATGTCTAACAATGATGTGAGCAGGTTAAATTATTGGGAAGAGTGTGGTGATTTGTGCAGCTGAGCTTAAGACAGATTGCATAGAGGAAAGATGGGAAGGTGGGAGGCCAGTTAGTAGAACATTTCAATAGTCTAAGTGGGACAGAATGAGAGCATGCACAAGAGTTTTAGTAGTTTTTTGGGAAAGGAACAGTCGGAATTTAGCAATGTCGCAGAGAAAGAAGCGACATGTTCTAACCACAGAGTTAATGAGAGGGGAGAAGAAAAGGGACAAACTAACTATAGCCCGGACCTGATCAATGTCAATTCCATGAACCGTAATGGTGAGACTGGGTGTTGGGCAAGACAGTGGAGGGAACATGATAAGTTTGGTTTTGGACATGATTGATGAGCCAAACGCATATGTGATTGGCTCATCAAAAACCTCCAACAACTATACAGATTAAACTTTACACCAACCATCCACAAAGTGATTACCGTAATTAATTACTTAAAGGGATAGTAATACTTAAAGGGGAACTACCACCCCGCAAAAACTTAATCTTATTTAAGTCTAGATCTGGCGACTAGCTGCTTAGTAGCGCTAGTTGCCAGAAATATTACCTGGTTTACAAGATTTTCTACTTACTCTGAGGCGGACAGTAGCAGGAAGCACGGACATCTTGCCATAGTGACGTCCATGCTCCTGCGCTGTCAGTCCCTTTTGGAGCCGGCCGGCTCAGGATTTTCCCACTGAGCAAAATAAGGGTACTCCCACTGCCGAGAGATTTATATTTCCAGAGTTATTACAGTTTAAACCCATGTTTTTTTACATTAGCAGTGCCCTCTAGTGGTCAAATTCTAATTAGTTTTTCTGTTAGATTCTAATGGAGAGGAAAGTCAGAGACATACAGTTCTCCATAGAATGTGATAGAAACTGCTGAGTCACTTCCTGTCAGTTAGAACTATCAGGAAGTAATCACACAGTAAATTCACTTCCTGTCAGAACTATCAGGAAGTAAACACAGTAAATTCACTTCCTGTAAATTCACTTCCTGTCAGAACTATCAGGAAGTAAACACAGTAAATTAACTTCCTGTCAGTTAGAACTATCAGGAAGTAAACACAGTAAATTCACTTCCTCATTATTTAAACCACTATAAATTTTGAATAAAACATCTGACAGCGATGGGAGTGACCTTGTTTTATTCAGCAGGAAATGCTCTATAAAATATGTGTTTTCATAAAAAAAGTTTACTGCTCCTTTAACTTCTTACTCAATAGAGCTCTTATTCCACTGTAATGGAAGAAGTCTGTTTCTTGCTCTTTGTCTGACTGCTACTCTCAGATTCAGCGGTTGGCAGGACTGGAGAGAACTTCTCAACCAGGGTGCCATGACACGTTGGTGTGCGATGGATATCTACTTAGGGTGACCCATGTTTTCTATGAGGACTTTGACAAAAATGTGAACATTGACTTTTAAAGCGGAACTAACACCCCTGCAAGATGTAGCCTCAATTAGAGGGCTACAATCCGTGATAACTCGCTGTGTAATTATTATTATTTTTTTAAAAACCTGTTATTAAAGAGTAATCCGTTAATTCCAAAAAGTACCTGGTGACATCTCCCCCCCGGAAAAGCGCATTGCACCTGTCAGCACTGAGCCGATCGGCTCTCTTGTAACTCCCCCGGCTACACGAAAACACCTACATCATCAGCTTTAGATTGTCGGACCAGCAGGAGAATCTAGCGAGTTATCACGGATTGTAGTCCTCTAATTGAGGCTACATCTTGCAGGGGTGTTAGTTCTGCTTTAAATGTAGCTTCATGGAACTTGACATGCACAATATGTATATTTTTGTTATTCTTGTGAGACTTAATAATAACTGTATATTTTCATATTGTACGCTTCATTATGCCCTTGATAAATTACATTAAATATGTTAGGGGTGCCCCAAATGTTCCAGATTTTGTGGTTAGGGATGCCTTGATCAAAAAATAGAAGATTGAGGACCACAGGGGTAGACCCTTGTGGATGTATCCCTCTCTTTTCTCCTCTTTTTCCCCCTCATTCCTCCTTGTTTCTTCTGTTGCCCATTTCACTCTCCTTCTTCCCTTTGTCTTCTATCTATTTTCTTTCCTTGGCTTACATTTTGCCTCTAATTAATCTCTTATACCTTTGAACGTCACTGTGCGGGATTCCTTCTTTAGTTGTAATGGATGTTTAAGGCTTGGTGTTTCGGCGGTGTACTTCCCCTCTATATGGCGTACAACTTTAAGTGTGCTAGACCTGGTATAATGTAAGGATAAATGCTTCCATACCGACAGACCCTTATGTTTCTCTTTGCTGAATTGTCCTGGCACTTAAAGGGACAGCAATGTCCCATAAAAAATGCTCACAGTTTTGTAGAGATTAAGAAATAATATATATCTCACAAATCCTATCTCTCAAATTGCTATGGTTTGAAAGATATCATCCGTTAAAGTTCCCCTCTCCCTCCTCTTCTCGTGATGTCAGTTGTAAGCCGAGAGGAGTTCCTGGTCTGGGGACAGACAAGTGTCTCTTCGGCAGAGCCGCAATAGCATGATTTAAAAAGAAATAACTTCACTGGAATGGTCTACAAAGTGTGCCTGGTTTGCAATCACACTTTTTAGACCGTTCCAAAGAAGTATTTCTTTTTAAATCGCACTATTGCGGCTCTGCTGAAGAGCCTCCTCATGTCGGCTGACATGTATCTCCTGTCAGCTTTACAGCTGACATCAGGAGAAGAGGAGCTTTAGAGGATGATATCTCTCAAACCATAGCGGTTTGAGAGATAGGATTTGTGGCATTTCGTTTATTTTTTTAATCTCTACAAAACTCTAAGCATTTTTATGGCACATTACTGTCCCTTGAACTCTGTCATGCTCTTTGCCAACCTGAGGTCTTATCTGTGATTATGAGATACCTGATACATTGCCCTTTGGACTCTGTATGCTACCTACTTCATCTCTTATTTCTTTGTTGCTAATAAATCATTGATCCAGGAAACACTATAACCCATAAAAGCATTTTAACTGGATTAAAACAGACTTTTAAAATTGTCTCACCAGCTCTTGGATAAGGAAAACAATATAAAATAGCTCTTAGCGCATATCCTGTCACTGTCTCTTACATAACATAGAAAAAAATCCATGCCGTCCTCTGTTCCTCCACAACTAAAATTCTTATACAAGTGCTCATCCTATCCCACATGGACTAGTGTAACCTTCTACTCTATCACCTTCCTGCCTCTCAATGCCATAACACTTCAATCCATATAGAATTCTGCAGCACAAGTTACCTTACTGTCACCTAGGTTTGTACTGCCCCACTCCTTCACCAGTCTCTACAACAATGGCTAATTATCACATTCTGGATATCATAGAAAATATTGCTTCTCTCATTCGAGACCCTTCGCTCCTGCACCCCTTCCTTCATCTCCTGGTATACCTCATCTCACCTATTATAATCAACCATTGACACAGCTGGGGCAGTCCTCTGGTGCCGCTGGGAGAAATATATAACGTGAGTTACACCAGAAAAGGGGCAGGGCTTGCTCACAAGTGGGGGCGGGGCTTCAAAACCACAAAAAAAACCTGAAAAGTAGCCTGGAAAGGAGGGGAATTTGGCTAGAGTGCAAGGAGCATACACAGAAGTGGGTAGAGTTTTATTTAAAACTCCCCAGCAACAAGGAAAAAGGGTTTGACACAAAAAAGAGCTGTAGACACAAAGGAGATGGGAACTGATTGTCAATGGCCATAGCTGGGAACGCTCTGGATATGCCCTGGAGACTCCAGTTTTGTCTTCTAATTACCGGGTCTCCGGGGCAAATACAGAGCATTCCCAGCTATGGCCATTGACAATCAGTTCCCATCCCCTTTGTGCCTACAGCTCTTTCTTGTATCAAACCCTTTTTCCTTGTTGCTCCTTCTCTGTGGAATTCTCTGCCTCCCAGTCTGTGCCACTGCACCCCTCTGTCTTGAGGTCTTCAAGTTTTGCTTAAAATCACACCTCCTCACCAAAATTTCATCAAGCTAGAAGACACTGGCTTTCTTCATTCATCCAAGGCTCTTATTTATGTAGTTATGTTCTTCTGACCAGAAATCTAGAACTATATTCCGCACTTAACCCTTATGTACTCTGTATGGCTCCCGTTACCACTTTAGATTGTAAGCTCTTGAGCAGGGACCTCACTTCCAGAGTTTCACTTTGCAAAGGCACTTGTCACACTGTATTGTCTAAACGCTTTAGTTAAAAGAGCTGCATACACTTGGCACTATATAAATAAACATTTATTAATTAATAACGCTTTTGATAGGCATACCTGGGAACTCTCCGGATTTGCCCCGGAGACTCCGGTTCAGACAGAGATTTACCGGGTCTCCGGGGCAGAGGCTGATTCCTCCGGATGTGGGGAGTTTCTATTGAAACTCTACCCACTTACACTCTTTCTCCCGCTGTTCCTCCGTCCCCAGCCTTCTGTGTGACATCTTTAACCCTTTGAGTACCACCCTGGCACTCAAAGGGTTAAGCAACCCCCTCCCCGCTTGCGTCAAGCCCCGCCCCTTTTTGACGCGATTAGCGTCATTTTTGTCACCCCCTGCTGAACAGAGAACTACCCTCCGGGTAGCCCTCAGCTGGAAGTTCCCAGGTATGTTGATAGGCCATATGTTTGATGAACCTCTAAGATATATGCTGCTCCAAATGTAAATTTCCCCAAGTCGATATAGCACATTGTTTTTAGTTATCGCTGACAATTGTCATGTTTTGGAAAAACACTGATGCTGAGTTGATTTTACAATCTGGATGCCCCTCTAAAAGGATCTTATGTCCCCAAAGGTACTGAATACTCACACAAGTAAATTTATAGTATTTACAACAAAAGGCACAAAGAAATCCACCCTCCTTCAGTGGATAGCTGAAGAACCCCTGATAGTAGTTGCTCCATATCTATGGAACGCTCTACCACCCAACCTGCGCCACTGCACCTCTCTGATAACCTTCAAATCTTGCTTGAAAATGCACCTCATGGATAAAATCTCAACATGCTAGAAGGCACTGATGTTGTACAATGAACGCTCTTATAAATTATTTACTTTACTGATATCCTCCATCATCATCAGAAGTAGCACAGTATTTAGCACTTGACCCTAATGTACACTGTATGTCTTCCATTACCACTTTAGATTGTAAGCTTTCGGGCAGGGACCTCGCAGCCAATGTTTCACTCTACAAAGCACCTGTAACCCTGTATTGTTTAAACCCTTAAAGGGATAGTAATGTTTCATAATAAAAACAGCTCTAATTAATCATCATAGTATTTGGACTTTGGAGAGTGTTATTTCAGTTCTGTCAGACTTGTAGTACAAGAGTAATTGAATGATAAAGTATCCCCCTCCCACCCCTTTTACTGATGTAACACTGTTCAGCCTGAGCAGAAGGGAGGTGCCCAGGTAGACTGCAGAGAGGGACAATCTTCAATTAAGATAAGGGAAAAACCTGAAAAGCTTGTCAAGGGGGGCAGGGATTTCATTGTTTTCATAGGAAGAAGATTGTCTCCTGCTGTTATCTGTCTGGTCTATGGACTGGATTCCACATCTGAGAAGAGATGGTTTACACTAGGAAAAAGGGGTGGGAGGGGGAAACTTTGCTTGTGAATATCTCATAAACCATAAAGGTTTGAGAGATAAGACTTATATCATTCTTCATGTTTTTTTAATGCCTACAAAATAAAATAAAGTTAAAACAAAGTATTACTATCCCTTTAAATTGTACAGTGCTGCGTACACTTGTGGTGCAGTATAAACGTATTCATTCATTCATATCCCCCCGAAACACAATTACTTAAAAACTACCAGCAGCCCAACCTATTCATTCTAGATTCCCCACTGATAACATTAGAAAGAGGAATTACGAAGCTCAATCTAATCTCATTAAACCATAACACGAAACAGGAACTAGATAAATAAATCAAATTTCAGCCGGGCAAGATGAGAACATAAAGGGGAAATTACTCTAAACCTTAATCTAGACCGGTAGTTTTGAATCATTTCTCATTCAACACACCCCTAACGTGCCATATGGAATTGTCAGGACACATCCCTGGAATTTTATAGGAAATTTCTCAAGGGATTAATGAAAGATTAACTACATAAAAACATAGTTCATCTCACAGTCACAACGACAACGAAGAACAGATTGTGTGTAATAATTTCCATAAACATACATTAGAACTTCGACTTTAACAGTTTTTTCAAAATATTTATGGAAAAAGTGGGGCACCCTGAGCTGGTACCCAAAACACACCAACGTCCCACAGTACCCTCGTTAAGGACCACTACTTTAAACCTTGTCTTGCCAACCACACTCTTTTACCCTCCAGTTCCTTCCATGGGCATCCGGAGGGGGGCAAGTGGGGGGGCACTTGCCCCCCCCTACAATTACCCCCTCCATATAAACAATGGGGCTTGATGGGCTGGCCTGGGGGTCATATCATGGCTTTACCTCCCACTGGTTCCTTCCTGCTTGTTTCTCTCCACCCGCTCCCACCTTCCCTTCCACCCTTACCAGCCCTGATACCCATATCCTAACAAGACGCAGCTGAATTCTACAGGGCAGGGATGGGCAACGTGACGCCTCTCCAATTGCTTCCAGACTCTAACTTCCTGTGGCTGGCAGGGAATGATGGAACACGTTCAGTGAAAGCGGAACTATCATCACACTTCTATTTAGGCAGACAGGCAGAAGGGAACAGCGCAGACATCTTGCAGAGAAGACATGTCTCTGAGTCTGCGATGTCCGTCCCCTTCTCCACGATTGGTGAGTTAAATGCCTGGTTACCTTATGGCACAGGAGCAGAGAGTGCCTACTGCAAGGTCCCTGTCTGCCTACAAAGTTCTATTTTTCACTAGTGCCACAATTATTCTTGAAGTATGTACCTGCATATCGCTATTGTAATTATGATTTGGGGCTTAATATTAATGTGATGATAGTTCCGCTATAATCCGATCAGTCCACTGGAGACCTCTTTAGCATTCAATGAGTAAAAAGACGTATCTGAATCAATGAAAATGTGCTAATTGTTTCATAGGGCGCCATTAACCCCCTAACTACCCTTGACGGTCATAGTACATCAAGGGTCAATCTGACTGAACGACCCATGACGTACTATGACCGTCATGTAATTCCGGCTCCCCCCGCGGCTGCACGACGTTCGGGGAGTCCGTAAGCAGATTTTGAAAAAAAAAACATGCTCCGTGGTCCTTAAAGGGATAGTAATACTTCATTTTAACTTTATTTTATTTTGTAGGCATTAAAAAAACATGAAGAACGATATAAGTCTTATCTCTCAAACCTTTATGGTTTAAGAGATATTCACAAGCAAAGTTTCCCCTCCTGCCCCTTTTACCTAGTGTAAGCCATCTCTTCTCAGATGTGGAATCCAGTCCATAGACCAGACAGATAACAGCAGGGGACAATCTTCTTCCTATGAGAACAATGAAAGTCCTGCCCCCCCATGACAAGTTTTTCAGGTTTTTCCCTTATCTTAATTGAAGATTGTCCCTCTCTGCAGTCTACCTGGGCACCTCCCTTCTGCTCTGGCTGAGCAGTGTTACATCAGTAAAAGAGGCGGGAGGGGGATACTTTGCTTGTGAATATCTCTTAAAGCATAAAGGGTTGAGAGATAAGCCTTATATCGTTCTTCATGTTTTTTTAATGCCTACAAAATAAAATTAAAACAAAGTATTACTATCCCTTTAACTGACGGCGCCGCACCGATCGGCTGGTCGTTAAGGGGTTAATTTGTCTTGGAATTTCTCTTCTATTGCTTATGTGTGTGCAGCTTGAATACCTCACTGGCATTCAAAGAGTTAAGTATACGATAAACTGCAGGTAGCGCTGGGACAGCGAAATTAGAATTTACAGGAAAAGGAATGAAGAGAAAGGGTATTTAACAGAAATTACAATGTGGAAATTACCTCTTTTCAATTCCAGAACAGTCAAATATAGGACAGATAGGGATTATTAACCCAGAAAGTACCTGCCCACAGTGACAGCAGTGTGCAAGATAAATTAACGTTGGTTACACACAGACATAATTAGTGATATGAGACCAAAGGGAAGTTTAGTCTAACATTCTAATTACATTCAGCTAATAATTAACTTGATGACTATAGGCCTGATAATGAATAACTTTTTTTAATCTAAGGGGATTTCTTTACAGAGGAAAACTACACCAATCGCATTATATATGTTAATCAATAATAAAGCCAGATTAGCAACTCATTGTATGTAATAAAAACATAATTATAACAGTGAACTGGGTCTGACATGTCAGGACAAGTTTAAACTGATTTTCAGAGAATTAAAACCTACTTATCCCTATCTCCTAATGAGGGACACTTGGGAGGTACAGACCCCTAATATCTGTTAAATAGGAACACTTGGGAGGTACAGACCCCAATATCTCCTAAAAAGGGGCACTTGGGAGGTATGGTACCCCTAATATCTCCTAAAGGGGGGACACTTGGGAGGTATGGACCCCTAATATCTCCTAAATAGGGACACTTAGGAGGTATGGACCCCTAATATCTCCTAAAGAGGGACACTTGGGAGGTACGGACCACTAATATCTCCTAAAGAGGGACACTTGGGAGGCGTGGACCCCTAATATATCCTAAAGATGGACATTTGGGAGGTACAGACCCCTAATATCTCCTAAAGAGGGACACTTGGGAGGTATGGATCCCTAATATCTCCTAAAGAGGGACACTTGGGAGGTATGGACCCCTAATATCTGTTAAATAGGAACACTTGGGAGGTACAGACCCCTAATATCTCCTAAAGAGGGACACTTGGGAGATACAGATCCCTAATATCTCCTAAAGAGGGACACTTGGGAGGTATGGACCCCTAATATCTCCTAAAGAGGGACACTTGGGAGGTATGGACCCCTAATATCTCCTAAAGAGGGACACTTTGGAGTAATGGACCCCAATATCCCCTAAAGAAGGACATGTGGGAGCTATGCTAATACATTATCACCTTAGGATATATTTCAGCTTGAGGTCTAATTCCCAAGGACAAGTTTGTTGCATCAACCCATATGAACTACTCCATAGAAAACAATGTTATTTATTCGGTGAAACTTGCTGTGCACCAGATTTGCTGCAAAAAAGTCACCCCTGTGAACTAGGCCTTAAAGAGACACTAAATCTATATTTTGACTTTACTTATTCTGTAAGTGTATGATATTGTAAAGTCAAATTGCCTTTTATGTAGTTCCTAACAGTGAGCTCCCTGGACCTTGCAGAGGATTTTCTGGTTAGGAAACCATCAAAGCATAACAGTGATTTAATGTAACACTATCTCTGCAGCACTGAATACTCTGTATGTTATCTTTATTATATTGTATCTTTTTTACAGTCTATCACTATCCCTGCTTTCACAGTTCCTGAAGGAAAGCTCTCCGTAAACAGATCCAGGAAGCTTAAAGGGATAGTAATACTTAAAATATAACAAAATATATCTTGTAGGGTTTAGTCCCCTGAGTAAAACAAGGGTACTCCCACTGCTGTAATGTGTTTTATTAAAAAGTTATTACAGCTCAAAGTTGAATTTTTTAGGTGCAATACCATAGTGGACTGAAATTGTACAGCGGCGCTGTTGTTACACCATCTTATTGACAGCTCTGGTCCGCGGACCATAAATCTCCATAGGATGGTGTAGCAACAGCACCACTGTACAACTTCAGGCCACTGTGATATTGCACCTAAAAAATTAAACTTTGAGCTGTAATAAACTTTGAATAAAACACCTTTCAGGAGACAGTACCCTTTTTTTTACTCAGGGGGATAAACCCCACAAATATATTTTTTTACTTATTAAGTATTACTATCCCTTTAATGATAGGGACATAAAAGTGGACGAACAAAAAAAAGAAAAATAGGTGAAGATTAGAACAGAACAAAAAAAAAATGTGTACTTGCAGAATATAAGAAGTCAAAATAAATGGCTTTTACCCCTTTAAAGAAAGATTAAATATGATATATATATATATGATCTTGAGGGAGTTGGAAGCACTCACTCTTGCACAATATTATGCCCAGGTGCACTATCCTCAGTGGGATAATGGCGAGCAAACGACAGGGGAGGCAGCACCAGTGGGTCTTATACAAAAATGTACAGGTCAGATCAACGTTTCGGTCCTACATCAGGACCTTTCTCAAGACAACCAACAACTGGAAAACAGGCCTGTTAAGGCCTAAACCAGTGGCCTAAACACGTGATGACAGTAATGAGTGCCCACCTTATCACTTTGAGTGCCATTTTATTCCCCTGATGCTGCAGCTTCAATTCAGTGGCTGTACTACAGGTCCTGCTGAGGCCACTGGGAGTCAGAGTGAGTGACAGTGTGGTGTGTGTGTCAGCCATATTTCTTTCTCGTTTTGTGTGTGTGTGTTGGTGCTATGTGTGTGTGGTGCTGTGTATGTGTGTGTGTGTGTGTGTGTGTGTGTGTGGTGCTGTGTGAGTGTGGCATGTTTGTGTGTGTTTATGGTGTAGGAGCAAGTGGCAGCCATTTTGTTTTTTTCCTCAGTTGGATATTGGTGGGCAGGCTGGATAGTCCTGTGAAAATCACACCCCCACTGAATCATCCAATGGGAGCAGTAACTCCTCCTTACTGCCAGCCCTGGGTGTGTGTGTGTGTGTGTGTGTGTGTGTGTGTCTCCTGAGGAGACATGAATTATGTAATGAGGCTTTCTCCTTTATATATAGATGTATATATATTTTTATATATATATATATATATATATATATATATATATATATATATATATATATATCTATATATATAAAAGAGAAAGGCTCATTGCATAATTTATGTCTCCTCAGGAGACACACACACCCAGGGGTGGCAATAAGGAGGGGTTACTGTTCCCATTGGGTGATTCAATGGGGGTGTGATTTTCATACCAATTGCAGTGGCCGAAGGGAGTTGGCCCACCCCCACTATGCAGCCCGCCCACCACTATCAAAGTCAGAAAAAAACAATATGGCCGCCACTTGCTCCTACACAGCACCAAACTCAGACACATGCCCCACTCACACAGCACCAGACACACACACATGCCCCACTCACACAGCACCACAAACACACACACACATGCCCCACTCACAGACACACAAATGCCCCACTCACACACACAAAAGCCAGAAAGAAATATGGCTGACACACAGTCACTCACTCTGACTCCCAGTGGCCTCAGCAGGACCTGTACTACAGCCACTGAGGAACAAAATGGCACTCAAAGGGTTAAGGTAGGCCCTCATTGCTCAATTATTTCTTCACTGTCATCATTTGCCATGCAAGACACAGGACAGCCATCAGGTACACACTTAACCCACTGACTGCCACAGGGTTGTGTATCAAGTTTTACCCCTCAGGGAGTGTGTTCAAACCTCTCACACTGTAAACTTGCATTTCCCTCCCACTTCTCCTCCTTCCCCAGCCTATTACTAACACTTTTCCACATTTCTCTTAAGCCCCGCCCCCTACTCACGATTAAGCCCCGCCCACTTTTAACCCAAATTGCCCTATTTGTCTCTCCACATCAGCACCACATAACTCCCCTCCAGAGACAACACAAATCAAAATTCCCATGTATGAACACACTTCCCACTGCTATTTAACTCTGACATGCACAACTCATGCGTGCATGTGTTTCTGCGCATATATGTTGCGTTTTGTGTACATCTCTGCTACATATTTGTGTGCATGTGTGCATCTCTGGTGTGTGTGTGTGCATGTCTTTTGCATGTCTTTGCCGCTCACTGTGTGTATATGTCTGCCTGTGTGTTGCATATTTCTGTGTTTATCAGTGTGTCTACATTTCACACACGTGTGCCCAACATTCATAACATGACGGCCAACGCCGTCCCACATAGTGTATAAGCGCCCAACATGTGTCACTTAACCCTTTCACTGCCAGAGGACTATACAACTCATTACACAGCAATGGGTTGCGTATCTCTCTCACACTCAGAGTTAAAGTGCTTCACTCCAACCAACTGCTACACTAGGTGTGTATAATGCAGTAACCCTACAGCCCTGTATTTCATGTCTACTTAACTGTCTATGTATAGTCATTTCTCCCCCTCACCCATTACTTTACTTTAACACTTCACTGTCCCTCCTCTCCTCAATCTCTCATCTCCTCCTCCCTTGTTATCCCCACTCACCTATCCCCTAGCCATTCATCCATACTCCCAATCTCGCCATTTTACTCCCACATCACTATTACATTATCTATCACTGCATCTGTCACTTAACCCTCTGTCTGCCAACCTATTTCTTCAAATGTACTGCAGTATCCACTGCTGTAATCTAAATTATTCCTTTACTCACAAACATCTTCTCACTGTGACCTTCACCAACTACATAGCACACTCACTTCAACTGTAAGGATACAAGACCTTATTCATCAAGTAACACAGCACACTCACTTCAACTGTAAGGATACAGGGCCTTATTCATCAAGTAACACAGCACACTCACTTCAACTGTAAGGATACAGGGCCTTATTCACCAAGAAACACAGCACACTCACTTCAACTGTAAGGATACAGGGCCTTATTCATTAAGTAACACAGCACACTCACTTCAACTGTAAGGATACAGGACCTTATTATCAAGTAACACAGCACACTCACTTCAACTGTAAGGATACAGAACCTTATTATCAAGTAACACAGCACACTCACTTCAACTAGGCTTGCCACCCAGCCGGTATTTTACCGGCACAGCCAGTAATTAGGACCTTAGAGCCGGTGCCGGTATATCTACCGGTATTTGTTTGTGCGACGTGTCCAGAGTCAGTCTCCTCCACTCAGCCCTATATGCCAGCTGCTCATGTGGCTCTCTTAAAGTCGTCAGCGTCCACGCACCATCACCAGCCAATGAGTGAAGAGTATTTGGACATCAATGGTCCTCATTGGCTGGCTGGTGTGTCACGCTTGCCTGAGGTATGTGTCTGAGTCTTGTGACTGACAACGGGGAGTCAGGGGTTGCGGCAGTATGCAGGCGCTGTGAGAGTGTCAGTGTTCAGAGACTGTGGTGCACTGTGCACAGGAGGCAGTCTGGTCAGAATCCACTGGACCACTCCATGTCTGCGGCCTACATGCTTCAGCTCATCCTCGGTCTCTCCTGCTCCCCGGCTCCAGCTCTGGCAGAACTTGGAAGTAAACAGCACCGCCCTCAGCACGCACACACTTCCAGGTATGACGTGACAGAGGTCGGTAGAAGGCCAGAAGAAGAGGGCCTAGTGTTAATAATCCCTTACTGGTAGGCACTCAGTTGTCCTTGGCCAAGTGTAGGCAACCTACAGCTCTTCAGCTATAGCTGACTGGTGGAGAGGATGGGAGCCGTTTTTTATCAAAGTTAAACCATCCCCAAACATGTATTTACAACTTAAAAAAGTGCTACAGCCCATCTGCGAAAAACTTAGAAAAAAAATATATTACGGTATGTAACTGATGACCTTTATGATGGTCTCTCTGCTTTATTTTACAGAGATACATATGGGTACTGAGACAGTTCAGGGCATTTCTGTAATGAATCTTAGCAATAACAGATAATGTCCCCGCTACAATTGTCTCAATGGGATGTAGATATTTGTGTATTTAAGATCTTAGTGATTTGTACAGGTAACACAATGTGCATCTATGTCACACCTGTAGTACACATGTACTGAGCGAGAAAAGTAAGTAAATGTTGTGTCCTGTCTGTGTACAAACACTGGGCCTTATATATACAGGCAAAGTAGATCCGTTCTGGGCAAACCATCTGCACTATAGAGGACAAATAGGGCCTTCAATGCAGCGCAATGTATTCCAGTATTCAAGCAACTTGACTAGGCCTCAAAGGCTTAATTGGGAGGTCTGATCACCTTTGTGTGTAGGGGATCCTTCACCACTCTGGCCTGGGAGAGCTTAGTTTGAGAGAGAGAGAGAGTGCTTAGTCTGAGAGAGGCAGAGTGTTTAGTCTGATAGAGAGAGGCAGAGAGTGCTTAGTCTGAGAGAGAGAGAGAGAGAGAGAGAGTGCTTAGTCTGAGACAGAGAGAGTGCTTAGTCTGAGAGAGAGAGTGAGTGCTTAGTCTGAGAGAGAGAGTGAGTGCTTAGTCTTAGAGAGAGTGAGTGCTTAGTCTTAGAGAGACAGAGAGTGCTTAGTCTGAGAGAGACAGAGAGTGCTTAGTCTGAGAGAGACAGAGAGTGCTTAGTCTGAGAGCGAGAGTGAGTGCTTAGTCAGAGAGAGAGAGTGCTTAGTCTGAGAGAGAGTGAGTGCTTAGTCTGAGAGAGAGAGTGCTTAGTCTGAGTGAGAGTGAGTGCTTAGTCTGAGTGAGAGTGCTTAGTCTGAGAGTGGTCATGCAACATTGAGTGGTTCTGCCCCTTTTTTGGCTCCTCCCTTTTGTGACTCCGCCCTCACACAGCTATGGCCGGTATTTTTTTTAGGAAAAGGTGGCAACCCTAACTTCAACTGTAAGGATACAGGGTCTTATTCATCAAGTAACACAGCACACTCACTTCAACTGTAAGGATACAGGGCCTTATTCATCAAGTAACACAGTGCACTCAATTCAACTATAAGGATACAGGGTCTTATTCACCATGTAACACAGCACACTCACTTCAACTGTAAGGATACAGGGACTTATTCACCAAGTAACACAGCACACTCACTTCAACTGTAAGGATACAGGGCCTTATTCATCAAGTAACACAGCACACTCACTTCAACTGTAAGGATACAGGGACTTATTCACCAAGTAACACAGCACACTCACTTCAACTGTAAGGATACAGGCCTTATTCACCAAGTAACACAGCACACTCACTTCAACTGTAAGTATACAGGGTCTTATTCATCAAGCTGAAGAGCTGCAATTAAAACATTTTTACAACTCTTATCAGCATATCTACATCACTACTGCGTCTGTCACACACTTTCTACATATCTGACATACGTCATGTATGTGTGTGTCTCTCTGTATGTATGCGTTTCACAGTGTGTGACACTCTCTGTCTCTTTAAGTGCATGTCTGTAACACTGCATATTTCTGTTTCACACAATGTCTCTCTGTGTAAATAATATGACGGGCAACTCCGTCCCACATTGCTAGTATATATATATATATAACACATATATATATTGGAAAATGGCGCCAGTGGAAAGCCCCCACTGTAAGGTTCTATATAGAACAGAGAACTGTCGCTACAATCTCCGTAAATCTGATAGTGAACAGAAATAAAATAAAAAACAATATGGAGGGAGCGCTAGTTCCTACTGAAAATATAAAATATATTTATTAAACAATACACAATACAATCACTATACAATACAATCACCCCAGACAAATATAGCGCTATATATCATAAATGTGAATTAACATAACAAATATAAAAATATCACCAAAAGAAGATAGCTGGATACAAATATTTATAGGACTCTCTGTATGCAAGAGGGCAGATGTGATGATCAAGCAGACAGCGTGTTGTACTCTCCTGACTGTAATCAATGATAGTTATACTTGTGATGCTGACCGTGTATAACTCCAGAACGTAGCGGGCAGGGACTTTGGACTATGATATTCCACTGTCATCTCTCGTCTCCCCCGTCTGAAATAACTGTTTCTTATTGGAGCAAAACAATGTTTCCACGGCTTGTCTGTCTGATCTTAGAACGAACAGAGTCAAAGGTTCACTTTTTTTGTGCTATAACATGAAGCACCTCCCGTCCTCATTTGGAATGCAAAGTAACCGGTGTCTCTCGTAATAGATGGTGATATAAATAAAATCAGCACTGTAGTACAGTCCTCCTCCAACGCATTTCGTATCAGCTGTGATACTTCATCAGGGAAAAATACTATTTTTTTTGTACAGTGCTGTGCAACAGTTTTATGCAGATGTGAAAAAAATGCTGTAAAGCAAGAATGCTTTCAAAAATAGACATGTTAATAGCTTATTTTTCTCAATTAACAAAATGCATAGTGAGTGATCAGAAGAAAAATCTGAATCAAATCAAATCAATATTTGGTGTGACCACCCTTTGCCTTCAAAACAGTATCAATTCCTCTAGGTACATTTGCACAAAGTCAGGGCTTTTGCAGTCATACAGTCAGGTGTATGGTTAAACAATTATACCAAACAGGTGATAATGATCATCAATTTAATATGTGGGTTGAAACACAATCATTAACTCAAACAGAAATAGCTGTGTAGGAGGAATAGAACTGGGTGAGGAATTGTCAAATTCAGCTACCAAGATGAGGTTGCTGAAGACAGTTTAATGTCAAATGTCATACACCATGGCAAGACAGCAACAAGACAGAAGGTAGTTATATTACATCATCAGAGTCTCTCCCAGACAGAAATTTCAATGCAGACAGGGGTTTCCTGATGTGCCGTCCAAGATCTTTTGAAGAAGCACAAAGAAACAGGCAACATTGAAGACTGTAGACGCAGTGGTCGGCCAAGGAAACTTAGTGCAGCAGATGAAAGACACATCATGCTTACTTCCCTTCGCAATAGGAAGATGTCCAGCAGTGCCATCAGCTCAGAATTGGCAGAAAACAGCAGGACCTGGTACACCCATCTACTGTCCGGATGAAGTCTGGTCAGAAGTGGTCTTCATGTTCACCGAAGGCTGGAGAGCGGTACAAGAATAAGTGTCTGCAGGCAACAGTGAAGCACGGTGGAGGTTCCTTGCAAGTTTGGGGTTGCATTACTGCAAATTGAGTTGGGGATTTGATCAGAATTAATGGTCTCCTCAATTCTTAGAAGTACAGTCAAATACTTATCCATCATTCAATACCATCACGAAGGCATCTGATTGGGCCCAAATTTATTCTGCAGCATGACAATGACCCCAAACATACAACCATTAAGAACTATCTTCAGTGTAAAGAAGAACAAGGAGTCCTGGAAGTGATGGTATGGCCCCCATAGAGCCCTGATCCCAACATTATAGAGTCTGTCTGGGATTACATGAAGAGAGAGAGAAGCAACTGAGGTGCCTAAATCCACAGAAGAGCTGTGTTACTAGTTACAAGTAACTCTTACCATTAATCCTGATTCCAGCGGAGTCCTCAGCTTCCCGGTCCTCTTCTTTCTTCTCCAAGATATCTGGAACAACCTACCTGCCGAGTTCCTTATCAACCTGAGTACAAGAGTACCTAGAAGAATCGATGCTGTTTTGAAGGCAAAGGGTAGTCACACCAAATATTGATTTGATTTAGATTTAGATTAGCTGTTTCTATTTCAGTTAATGATTGTGTTTCAACCCACTTATTAAATCGATGATCATTAGCACCTGTTTGGTATAATTGTTTAATCATAAACCTGACTATGGCCTTGATCCAAATGTTGGAGACGGCTGTTTTTTCTGCCGACGACATTTTTTCCAGCACAGTAAGCTATTCAAATGTCTGTGCTGTGAAAATATACCTGCAAAAAAAAACCAAAACACCGTAAATAGCAATTCAAATATCTGAGTTAGCCAAGAAAAGGAGATAAGGGACTCAAGTTATCGCAGGAAAGTTAACACCTATGTTTTTTAACTTGAGTCTCTTATCTCCTGTTTAAACAGCCGACACAGACATTTGAAGTAAAAAACATCCTAAGTCCTCAGTGGATGTATTGATATGGGGAGTTAAAGGGATAGTAATACTTCGTTTTAACTTTATTTTATTTTGTAGGCATTAAAAAAACATGAAGAACGATATACGTTTTATCTCTCAGACCTTTATGGTATGAGAGATATTCACAAGCAAAGTTTCCCCTCCCGCCCCTTTTACCTAGTGTAAGCCATCTCTTCTCAGATGTGGAATCCAGTCCATAGACCAGACAGATAACAGCAGGGGACAATCTTCTTCCTATGAGAACAATGAAAGCCCTGCCCCCCTTGACAAGTTTATCAGCTTTTTCCCTTATCTTAATTGAAGATTGTCCCTCTCTGCAGTCTACCTGGGCACCTTCCTTCTGATCTGGTTGAACAGGGGGGGGGATACTTTGTTTGTGAATATCTCTCACACCATAAAGGTTTGAGAGATAAGACTTATATCATTCTTCATGTTTTTTTAATGCCTACAAAATAAAATAAAGTTAAAATGAAGTATTACTATCCCTTTAAGCCCCATATCAATACATCCAAAGTATGAAAAAATGTGTCAGACGTTAGTAGAATTATCCCTATGAGTGCCAGTAGGGTATAATTACCCCGCCGGCATTCATAGGGTTAACACGGCTAAGTTAAAAAAAACATCGTATTAGAAGTAACTCTTACCATTAATCCTGATACCAGCGGAGTCCTCAGCTTCGTGGTCCTCTTCTTTCTTCTCTTCTTTCCTATCGTCTGTCTTCTATCTTCTCTTCTTTCCTATCGTCTGTCTTCTATCTTCTCTTCTTTCCTATCGTCTGTCTTCTTTCTTCTCTTCTATCTTCCCTTCTGTCTTCTTTCTTCTGTCTTCTTGCTGTAAAACAAAACAAAAAAAAAGATTAAGTTAAAATCATACATATCCGGCACACTAATACATAGTTTAACCCCTTGAGTGCCAGAGGGGTACGCAGCGCATTGAAAAGCAATGTGTTGCGTACCTCTCTGGGGGCCAAAGGGTTTAAATTATGTAGTAGTGTGCCAGTTGAAATATAAATGCCCCCACGCTTATGAAATGTTTTTAATGTATCCCAAGCCAATCGTATTGCCGTAAGTAAAATGTCCAGAATTATACTTAGCATATATTTGTTGCTGTCTCCGCCGCTGTGTGAGGCCACTGAGGCGGCGGTGGAGACAGAATAATGCTCCACTCCCCCCCCCTCTTGTCCACGGGCCGATGCCCGCTCCGGTATGAGGGAATTAGAATTGAGGCTGCCCTTATATACGGGCAGCCTTACTTCTAATTCTCTCACAGCCATTGGCTGGGACATGCTTATGCATCTCCCAGCCAATCAGTTTAAAGCACAGCTGTTCAAAGCATTGGGGCATTTATATTTTAACTGGCACACTACTACATCATTTAATCCTTTGGGCCCCAGAGAGGTATGCAACGCATTGCTTTGCAATGCGTTGCGTATCCCTCTGGCACTCAAGGGGTTAAACTATGTATGAGTGTGCCGGATATGTATGATTTTAACTTAAACTTTTTTTTATTTTGTTTTACAGCAAAAAGACAGCAGAAAGAAGATACAAGAGAAGAAAGAAGATAGAAGAAAGAATGAAGACAGAGAGGCCCGGACTGGTCATCGGGCATACCGGGCATTTGCCCTTTGGGCCGGTGCGGGGCCGGTCCGGGCGTTTAAAAAAAAATTAATCATTAAATGAGTTTGGACCGTCTTTCACTTTCTGAAAGATGACCACCTCGTTACAAGTTTCCTGGTGGGTGGGCAATCAACATGCGGCCGTGCGGCGCACCGCGTGTGATTGTAAGCTCCGCCCACGATCACCATCGGCCGACAACCCAACCCTTGTGCTGCTCAAAAAATAAAAATGGGCTGCTCAGCCTTAAATGCCTGGTCCTATTTTTTGTCCCAGTCTGGGCCTGGAGACAGAAGGAGACAGACAGTGGATGACAGGTAAGTTTAACACAGAATATTTAACGATCAGTGCTTGACAGTATGTCAGACACCGATAGTTACTTTTTTTCCTTTGAAGTTCCCAAAACTGCTGTTATTTAGCAGCATTTTGGGAACTTAATGCACAAAACGGATGTTTGGACACAACTCCAGTTTTGTGTCCTAACGTCCGTTGTGCTTAATGCCGGTAGGACATTTGAATACTGACCCAAGACATTTTATTTTATCAGTCTGTATCCATTTTGCCTTACCAGCATTTTTTACTCCAAAATTTGGATCGAGCCCTATATCCCTGACTTTGTACCGTGTACCTAGAAGAATTGGTGCTGTTTCGAAGGCAAAGGGTGGTCACACCAAATATTGATGATTTAGATTTTTCTTCAGTTCGCTAAATATCATTTTGTTAATTGATAAATATAAACTATTAACATGACTATTTTTGAAAGCCTTCTTACTTGACAGCATTTTTCACACCTGCCTAAATATGAAATATAAATGTGAGACACCAGAATGCAACGTACTAAATAAACTGCATTGCTGAAATGTTTCCAGTATAACATAAGGTTTGTAGTTATGTCATGACACAAGTATGTTAACCATGTTAAATATAAATGGCACATTTTCCTAAATTACCCCAGGGAAGTGACGTACATCTGGAAAACACTGGCGCAGCTTCCTCATAACTGAAAAGTAAAAATAAAAAAAAAATTCCATTGCTATAAATTGGACTTTTAACCCTGTAAGGATGAGACATATGTGCAACCCATTGCTTCACAATGAGCTGCACACATTTCTGCTCCTTACCGAACCATCTGAGTGTTCTGCAGTGCCCCTCTAGCACTGTGCGTTTTGTAAACATCCTTTCCTTGCCTGTGTAGGAATCAGGAGCATTTCCAAGAAGAGGAGACTGAAGCAAATGTAAAAATGAAACCAAAAGCATCTTTTGTTTGTGAACTAGAATCAACAGTCGTGACATGCTCACGCTAGTGTAACGTCCCCACTGACCTGGATTCCATAATGGATCTTAATTAACCGGTTTCCCCATAAGGCTCATTCTCATGGGTAATACTGCACTGGTAATATCGCCTACTGTGAAAGGTCCTGTGCTGGGCTAGGTACTAGTCACACAGGTGTGAAAATACCAAAAATCCCGCATGCCACAACTTTACTGAGGTCCCACAGGAATGCATTAGGGACAAAGATTTTCTGCACGGCAGCTTATGGGTCCACCAGTAGTCCTTTCACAAGAATGCTGGGGAGGTTTCATTGCAACATTGAGTGCTCATACAGGCCGACCATCACACATGCGTGTCTTACCGCTGGATCGGTGGTGGAACACACGCAGTGAATGGGATACTTCTTCTTATGAACCCGTGGAGATGGAACATGGGCTTGGCATGGGTGTGTGTAAACACATATTTACAGAGTAGATTAGGTTGAAGAAAGACACAAGTCCAAACTTTGCCTTATAACCCAGAAAAAACAGAATAATATAAGTCTTCCTGACTACAAAATGATTATTATTGATATACTGGAACTTCCTTTTTTGCCTACTAAAACACAGTGTAACCCTGTGTATTCCCTCTTGAAATACATGCATTTAACCTTTTCTTAAATGCGTCCATTGTATCTGCCATTACCACATCCTTGGTCAACGAATTCACAATTGTCACAGTACCTTGTTTCCAGCGCCGCTGCTTCAGCGACGCTCGGCGTCTTTCCACGTGTCATCTGCAGGCAAGAGGCTTCAAGCATACTGCAGGCCTCTGTTTTATGTGTGTTTGTTTCCTATAGTCTCCTCCTACCTACTTTCTCCCTCTAGCTGCTCCTCCTACCTACTTCCTGTGGAGGGGTTTAAAGGGCAGATTGAGTCCTGACTCAGTCACTCTTACGTTGTTGTTCCGAGCAATTCTTTTCTAGTATTCCTGTTTCCTGGGTATGATCCGGCTTGTCTGTCCATCCATTATGGTGTTGACCTGTGGCTCTGTCTGACTATTCTCCTTGGTGTTCTGATTTGGCTCAGATATCCCTTCTGGTGCAAACCTGTGGCTCTGGCTGACTACCCACTCCGTGTATGACGTAGGCTTGTCTGACTACCCACTCTGGTGTTGACCTGGGGCTCTATCCACTGTGCATCCAGCATTCCATTGCTTCAGTGGATATCCTTTCTGGTGCAAACCTGTGGCTCTGGCTGACTACCCAATCCGTGTATGACCTAGGCTTGTCTGACTACCCACTCTGGTGTTGACCTGGGGCTCTATCCACTGAGCATCCAGCATTCCATCTCTTCAGTGGATATCCTTTCTGGTGCAAACCTGTGGCTCTGGCTGACTACCCGCTCCATGTATGACTTTGGCTCGTCTGACTATCCTATCTGGTGCTTACTAGAAGGCTCTGTCTGTTCGCTCAGTTTGTTGGTTCCGTTATTCAGACATCCTTCCTAGTATTGACCTGGGGCTCTAGCTATTCCTGATTCAGTACTTGCCGTTTCTATCACCCACTGTGTGTATAAAAATATATCTTGCATTACTGTCATTATTCTCATAATAAAGGTTCCATTAACTGTACTGTCTGACTCCTGGTTTTGCTTGCCAACCGTAACAACAATTTTACAGACCTTACTGTAAAAAAACCTTCCTCTGCTGAAGTTGAAACCTCATTTCTTCTACTCTTAAGGGGTAGCCCCTTGTTATTTGATTATGTCTTGGAATGAAAAGTCACTAGCAAGGAATTTACATTCACAACACACCTTTGCTTATCCTTCAATTTTCTATCATGTTGCAAAGGTTATCATGTAGGCCCAATTTACATAATTTATACACTGGCTTCCTGTATGGCTCTGTATCAATAGCCTTTGCAAAAGCTAGCTATACTATATCTACTGCCTTAGCATTATCTAGGTTCCTTATTACTTCTTTTTAGAAGCTCATATTTGTTTGGTAAGATTTATTCCTCATGCAAACCATGTTGATTCCTGCTAACAATGTTGTTCTGAATAAACTCCCTTATTATCCCTTTAACAGTCTTCCCACTACTGAGGTCAAACTCACAGGTATGTAATTCCCAGGTTCTGTTTTAGTTCTCTTCTGAAACAAATGCACTTCATTGCCATGACAACAATCTTGTGGCAAGGAGCCGGGGCAGAGTCTATAAAGAGTAAGAGGAATAGTCTTGCTAACACTGAATTGAGTTCCCAAAGAACCCTTAGATGTATACCATCAGGCCGAGGTGCTTTGTTAGTCTTAATTTTGTCCAGTCTTCCCTTGACCTCTTCTTGTGTTAACCCTATATCTGATAATGGCATGCTTCCATTTGTTATTTGTTGAGGCTTTTCTACAATTTCTTGTTCCCTGGTATACACCTACAAAAAGAAGGTGTTGAGATGTTTTCTCTCAAATCAGTTCGCCTGTATCATTTTTGAAGGGTCCGATGCACTCTCTTTCTAAAGTTTTTTTTTGCCATTTATGTATTGGAAAAATTAATTCGGGTTAGTCATGCTCTCCCTTGCAATTCTTGTTTCATGTTCTATTACTGCTAACCTAATTGCCTTTCTACAATCTTTGTTTCATTTCCTGTATTTCAGGAAACAATTCTACTTCCTTTTAGACTAAAATATTTTAAATTCCTTTCCCCCTTGCTGTTTCCTTCTTTACATTTCCCTCTAACCTCATTGGCTGTACTTCTTTTCATTGTTCCCCAGGGAACTTTAGATTGAAATTCTGACCATTTTTCCTCTGTATTTTTTCCTTTTAATAGTTCATCTCAGTCTTTGCATTGCATTGATGATGTTAACACTGTGAAATTAGCCTTTTTAAATTTGGGAGTTTTGGTAGTGTCTATATATTTTTGTGTTTTTATTTGTAGGTTGTGATCAGTGTTTTCCAAATGTTCACCTGTTTTAATACTGGACACCATATATATGTTATTTGTTATAACTAGCTTGAATACATTGTTGTTTATTTTCGGCACTTCCACCATTTTGTTGTAGCTATCCCTAAGCATGCTCACAAACCTGCTTCCCTTAGCACTCTGACAGTTAAAGGGATAGTAATACTTAAAATGTAAAAAAAAAATATGTTGTAGGGTTTATTCCCCTGAGTAAAACAAGGGTACTCCCAATGCTGAAAGGTGTTTCATTCAAAAGTTATTAATTTTCAAAGTTGAATTTTTTAGGTGCAATATCACAGTGGCCTGAAATTGTACAGTGGCGCTGTTGCTACACCATGCTATGGAGATTTATGGTCCCGGGACCAGAGCTGTCCATAGGATCGTGTAGCAATAGCGCCACTGTACAATTTCAGGCCATTGTGATATTGCACCTAAAAAAATCAACTTTGAAAATTAAAAAACTTTTGAATGAAACACCTTACAGCAGTGGGACTACTCTTATTTTACTCAGGGGGATAAACCCTACAACATATTTTTTTTTACATTTTAAGTATTACTATCCCTTTAAAATCTCCCATAATTATAATATGCCCAAGATGTGCAGCTTTTTTTCATTTTTAATAACAGTTGAGCCTCAACATTCTCATCAATATTTGGTGGTTTGTAGCCTATACCCACCGCATTTTTTTAGCTTTTACGCCACAGTTAGCTTCAATTCCCACCCACAAAGGCTCCAGGTTATCTCCAGTTCCCTCATAAATATATTTCCTTAACCCCTTAATGACCCTTGACGGTCATAGTACGTCAAGGGTCGATCTGACTGAACGACCCATGACGTACTATGACCGTCATAGAATTCTGGGCTCCCCCAGCGGCTGCACGCCATTCGGGGAGTCTGGAAGAGGAAAAGACAAAAAAAAAATTCTCCGTGGTCCTTAACTGACCGCACCACGCCGATCGGTCGGTCGTTAAGGGTTAAAGGGATAGTATTGCTTAAAAAAATACTAATCCCTATGTTAAAGCCCTTGAATAAAGATGAAAAATGCCCCCAGCGGCATCTCTCAAACCCTTATGGTTTAAGAGATAACCTCTTTCAAAGTTCGCCCCTGGCTGACGTCAGCGTTCTAGCCTGGGAATCCTGTCCCAGGACCATCTGCGGCTCTGCAGCAGAGCCGAGATCGCATTAACAAAAAAGAAATCCTTCACTTAAAAGGTCTTCTACATGTGCTTGCAAACCAAGAACACGTAGGAGACCTTTTTAGTGAAGGATTTCTTCTTTATTAACGCGATCTCGGCTCTGCTGCAGTGCTGCTGGCTGATCTCAGGAAAGGATTCCCCTGCTGTCAGCTAGAACGCCGACGTCAGCCAGGGGCGAACTTGGAAAGCGGTTATCTTTCAAACCATAAGGGTTTAAGAGATGCTGCTGGGGCATTTTTCATCTTTATTCAAGGGCTTTAAAGGAGCAGTAAACTTTTTTTTTATGAAAACACGTATTTTAAAGAGCATTTCCTGCTGAATAAAACAAGGTCACTCCCATCGCTGTCAGATGTTTTATTCAAAATTTATATCAGTTTAAATAACCAGGGAGTGAATTTACTGTGTGTTTACTTCCTGATAGTTCTAACTGACAGGAAGTGACTTTACAGTGTTTACTTCCTGATAGTTCTAACTGACAGGAAGTGAATTTACTGTGTGTTTACTTCCTGATAGTTCTAACTGACAGGAAGTGACTTTACAGTGTTTACTTCCTGATAGTTCTAACTGACAGGAAGTGAATTTACTGTGTTTACTTCCTGATAGTTCTAACTGACAGGAAGTGACTCAGCAGTTTCTATCACATTCTATGGAGAACTGTATGTCTCTGACTTTTCTGACTTCCTCTCCATTAGAATCTAACAGGAAATCTAATTATAATTTGACCACTAGAGGGCACTGCTAATGTAAAAAAACATGGGTTTAAACTGTAATAACGCTGGAAATAAATATAAATCTTTCTGCAGTGGGAGTACCCTTATTTTACTCAATAGGAAAATCCCTACAATATATATATTTTTCATAAAAAAAGTTTACTCCTCATTTAACATAGGGATTAGTATTTTTTAAGTAATACTATCCCTTTAAACTAGGATTTAAAGCCAGTTTCAAATATAGGCACGTACCTCCTCATATTGTCCCTCATGAACAGTTAGTAACGCTCAGTCTTTATAGCCTAAACATGTGTATCACCCCCCACCATGTTTCGGTTATATAAATCATGTCCAAATGCACGTTAACTGCCAGTAATTCCATCTCACCCGTTTTGCCTACCATAATTCTTGTATTCTCCAACATACAATTAATTTAGTCATCATTATGTATTTTACCCACGACTTGCCTTTTTTATATACCTGGATTTAACATGAGTTTCACCTAGTTATCTACTTTTGTCTCCACTCCTGGGACCTGGGACACACATTTAAAATCCAGGACTGTCCTGGGCAATCTGGGGCATGCTGTCATCCTATAATGGAGAGATGTTTCACCTTGATAATGTTGAAGCCTTAATGCTGGTGGAGAAGTGTATACCGATATGCTGTGATTATAGATAGGCATGTAGATAGGCATGGGTGCAGACAGTGTACCTTCTGGGGCACACTTATGAAAGGACATCTTTGACTCTGCATAGTAACATAGTAACATATTAGATGCGGCTGAAAAAAGACATGCGTCCATCAAGTCCAGCCCATGCCAAAAACACCCCTGTTGATCCAGAAGAAGGCAAAAAAAAAGCCCCCTGGAGCCATTTCCAATCTAATCCCAAGTGTGTGTGTGGGGGGAAATTATTCCTTCCTGACTCCAATTGGTAGTCAAATAGTTCCCCGGCTCAACATCCTATTGAAGCCATCTGTCATAACTGTCAATATTGTTCTGTGCTAGATAGGCATCCATTGCTTTTTTGAATGCAGTTACATTATCTGCAAGTACAACATCCCGAGGCGAAGAATTCCATAGCCTTACCGCCCTTACTGTAAAGAATCCCTGCCTTTGTTTTAGTCAAAAGCGCCTTTCCTCTAGTCTTAATGGATGACCTCTTGTTCTTAGATCAGCTCTTTGCATAAATAATTCATTGGATAGTTCTTTGTGTTGACCTTGAATGTATTTGTAAATAGTAATCATATCACCCCTTAGACCAGGGTTCAAAATTTCCACTCTCCACTAGCCAACGGCGAGTGAAAATTGAGCCCTGGCGAGTAGAAATTCAGCCCTGGTGGGTATGTTATGGCTTGCAGTGGCGAGTAACTTTTCAGGTCTGGCTAGTACCGTCTCTAATGAGACGTCTCTTCTCTGCTCTATCCTGTGACACCCTACAATCTGATCAGTCCCCTACCTTGGCTGGCGGCTGCTGACAGCATCACACAGGGCTGTCTCTGGCCACTCAGGTAAGAACAGCACCAGTGAGCCTCCCTTTTCGTTTTTTGTTTTTTTTTAAAGGGATAGTAATACTTAAAATCTAAAAAAATATATGTTGTAGGGTTTATCCCCCTGAGTAAAACAAGGGTACTCCCACCGCTGAGAGATATTTTATTAAAAAATTATAACAGCTCAAACTTGAATTTTTTAGGTGTGATATCACAGTGGCCTGAAAATTTACAGTGGCGCTGTTGCTACACCATCCTATGGACTGCTCTGGTCCATAGACCATAAATCTCCATAGGATGGTGTAGCAACAGCGCCAATGTAAATTTTCAGGGCACTGTGATATTGCACCTAAAAAATTCAAGTTTGAGCTGTTATAATTTTTTAATAAAATATCTCTCAGCAGTGGGAGTACCCTTGTTTTATTCAGGGACATAAACCCTACAACATATATGTATTTACATCTTAAGTATTACTATCCCTTTAAACCCTTTGAGTGCCAGAGGGGTACGCAACATCTGGCACTCAAAGGGTTAAGCCTTTGCGACCAGGGAGGTGTCAGTGTATTGCAAAGCATTATTATAAGTTGCTCGGGGACTTTAACCATTTGAGTGCCAAAAAAGTATCCAACAGAATTGTGAAGAGGTAAAAGGTCTGTGAAAGAACATGTTATTCAAACTTGCTCCAGGCCATGTGCTGGGTCCCAGCCTAAAATGTCACCCAGCAACACAGTAGTTTCTACTTACACCTCTGGGTGCAGGATTTTCAACTACTGAGGACTTTATTTAAATACCTGGGAACTTTATTTTCTGTGGTGCCACTGGGGGGGGGGGTATAATTGCAGCAAATCATGGCAAAAGGCATGTGAGTGGGCGGGACTTTCCTGGGGCATCACCAGGCCCAGACTGGCCATCGGGCATACCGGGCATTTGCCCGGTGGCCCGGTCCGGGGTCAGGCCGGGAGTTTAAAAAAAAAATTAATCATTAAATGAGTTTGGGCAGTCTTTCACTTACTGAAAGACAGCCACCTCGTTACAAGTTTCCTGGTGGGCGGGCAATCAACGTGCGGCCATGCGGCGCACCGCACGTGATTATAAGCTCCGCCCACGATCACCGTCGGCCGACAGCCCAACCCTGAGACAGTCAGTGTCAGTGAAGGCCGCCGCCCGCCGCTCCAGGCTCCAGGCCTATTTTTTGTCCCAGTCCAGGCATGGGCATCACAAAAGTAGGCATGAAGTGGGAGGACCTGGGTGGGGAAGGAGGAAAAGTGGAGGATTTGGGTGAAGAAGAGCAGAAGTGAGCAGAGTTTTATAGGAGAATCTGCCGGATAGTTCCCAGGTATGTTTATTTATTTAGGAGTTGCATTTACTCCTTCTGTATCAAACCTACCTACCTCTAGACTGTAAGATCTCACCAGCAGGGGGCTCCCTGATCCTTCTGTTCTCCACATCTGATTGTACTATTTAATACCTCTGTATGTCTATTCCCTATTGTACAGCGCTGCAGAATTAGTTCGCACTATATAAATAAAGATTAATAATAATAAAAGGTTTTACTGTGAAGAATACATTGAGATTTCTCTTGTTTACAAGATTGCCCTTCATTCAAAGTAAAGAGTTATATATTTACACAAATAGAGAATACACATAAACTTACATACATATTAAAAATGTATATGCAGTTACATATTGTTTTTACTTATAAAAAAGCAGTTATTTTTAAGGATTTTAGACTGGGAGAAGATCTGATTTTTTTCAGGTATGTTCTTCCAGGTTTTCAGGACTCTGAAGGAAAAGGCAGATCGACCGTCTTCTTTCTTGTAGTGTGGAATAAACATACAGAATGAGGCTTCTGGGAATGAACAACAGCACAATGGCCTGTCCTATGGCTAGTCACCACCCAGAAGCATCACGTTTTATCTCTCTAGTGCCATTACAGAGGAGAAATTCCACATACATATTAGACTAATCCCGCCCAGTTGGCCCAGTTCCAAAATGACAGGCAAGCTCCTCCCTGCACGGGAACACCAGCTAACCCCCGACATACGTTTCGGCCTTGTTGGGCCTCTTCAGGAAAGTGAAGCTGGATTCCCTAGGCACTGAGAGCAAGGGGTCCACGTCTGGATTACCCTTCACTCTTAGGGAGACCCCTAAGAGTATTCAGATACAATATACAAAATGTGAGAGGCTTCTGAGCACGAACAAACAGCACAATGGCCTGTCCTACGGCTAGTCACCGCTCAGAAACATCACATTTTAGCTCTCTAGTGCCATTACAGAGGAGAAATTTCTTCATACATATTAGACTAACCCCATTCCAAAATGATGGGGAAGTCCCCTCTGCACAGGAACACCAGCTAACCCCTGACACACGTTTCAGCCTTGTTGGACCTCTTCAGGAAAGTGCCACTCAATTCCCTAGACACTGAGAGCAAGATGTCCACGTCTGGATTACCCTTCACTCTTAGGGAGACCCCTAAGAGTATTCAGATACAACATTCAAAATGTGAGAGTCTTCTGAGGACAAACAACAGCACAATGGCCTGTCCAACAGCTAGTCACCACTCAGAAGCATCACGTTTTAGCTCTCTAGTGCCATTACAGAGGAGAAATTTCCACGTACATATTAGACTAATCCCACCCAAAAGGTCAGTCCAGTTCCAAAATGATGGGCAAGCTCCTCCCTGCACGGAAACACCAGCTTACCACCAATGTACGTTTCGGCCTTGTTGGACCTCATCAGGAGGGTGCAGCTGGATGCCGTAAGCACTGAGAGTAAGGGGTCCACGTCTGGAGACCCCTAAGAGTATTCAGATACAACATTCAAAATGTGAGAGGCTTCTGAGGACAAACAACACGCAATGGCCTGTCCTACGGCTAGTCACCGCTCAGAAGCAACACATTTTAGCTCTCTAGTGCCATTACAGAAGATAAATTTCCATGTATATATTAGACTAAAAGGGCGGTCCAGTTCTAAAATTACAGGGAAGTCCCCTCTGAACAGGAACACCAGCTAACTCCCAACATACGTTTCGGCCTTGATGGGCCTCGTCAGGAGTGTGCAGCTGGATTCCCTAGGCACTCTCACACTTTGTATGTTGATTTTGAATATTCTTAGGGGGGGTCTCCCTAAGAGTGAAGGGTAATCCAGTTGTGGACCCCTTGCTCTCAGCGTCTAGGGAATACAGCTTCGCTTTCTTGAAGAGGCCCAACAAGGCTGTAACATATGCTGGGGGTTAGCTGGTGTTCACGTGCAGGGAGGACTTGCCTGTCACTTTAGAACTGGACCGCCTTCTGTGTGGGATTAGTCTAATATGTACATGGAAATTTCTCCTCTGTAATGGCACTAGAGAGCTAAAATGTGATGCTTCTGAGCGGGGACTAGCTGTAGGACAGGCCATTGTGCTGTTTGTTCGTTCTTAGAAGCCTCTCACAGTTTGTTTGCTGAATTTGTAGTGTGGAATAGTCAGTGAGTTGTTAGTAGTGGAGGTTACAGTTAGTATGGAGATCTGGAGTGATCATACTGCTCAGGTAGTGTGGAATAGTCAGTGAGTTGTTAGTAGTGGATGTTATAGTTAGTATGGAGATCTGGAGTGATAATACTGCTCAGGTAGTGTGGAATAGTCAGTGAGTTGTTAGTAGTGGAGGTTATAGTTAGTATGGAGATCTGGAGTGATAATACTGCTCAGGTAGTGTGGAATAGTCAGTGAGTTGTTAGTAGTGGATGTTATAGTTAGTATGGAGATATGGAGTGATCATACTGCTCAGGTAGTGTGGAATAGTCAGTGAGTTGTTACCAGTGGAGGTTATAGTTAGTATGGAGATCTGGAGTGATAATACTGCTCAGGTAGTGTGGAATAGTCAGTGAGTTGTTAGTAGTGGATGTTATAGTTAGTATGGAGATCTGGAGTGATCATACTGCTCAGGTAGTGTGGAATAGTCAGTGAGTTGTTAGTAGTGGAGGTTATAGTTAGTATGGAGATCTGGAGTGATAATACTGCTCAGGTAGTGTGGAATAGTCAGTGAGTTGTTAGTAGTGGAGGTTATAGTTAGTATGGAGATCTGGAGTGATAATACTGCTCAGGTAGTGTGGAATAGTCAGTGAGTTGTTAGTAGTGGAGGTTATAGTTAGTATGGAGATCTGGAGTGATCATACTGCTCAGGTAGTGTGGAATAGTCAGTGAGTTGTTAGCAGTGGAGGTTATAGTTAGTATGGAGATCTGGAGTGATCATACTGTTCAGGTAGTGTGGAATAGTCAGTGAGTTGTTAGTAGTGGAGGTTATAGTTAGTATGGAGAGTTGTAGTGATCATACTGCTCAGGTAGTGTGGAATAGTCAGTGAGTTGTTAGCAGCGGAGGTTATAGTTAGTATGGAGATCTGGAGTGATCATACTGCTCAGGTAGTGTGGAATAGTCAGTGAGTTGTTAGTAGTGGAGGTTATAGTTAGTATGGAGATCTGGAGTGATAATACTGCTCAAGTAGTGTGGAATAGTCAGTGAGTTGTTAGCAGTGGAGTGGAGGTTATAGTTAGTATGGAGATCTGGAGTGATCATACTGCTCAGGTAGTGTGGAATAGTCAGTGAGTTGTTAGCAGTGGAGTGGAGGTTATAGTTAGTATGGAGATCTGGAGTGATCATACTGCTCAGGTAGTGTGGAATAGTCAGTGAGTTGTTAGCAGTGGAGATTATAGTTAGTATGGAGATCTGGAGTGATCATACTGCTCAGGTAGTGTGGAATAGTCAGTGAGTTGTTAATAGTGGAGGTTATAGTTAGTATGGAGATCTGGAGTGATCATACTGCTCAGGTAGTGTGGAATAGTCAGTGAGTTGTTAGCAGTGGAGGTTATAGTTAGTATGGAGATCTGGAGTGATCATACTGCTCAGGTAGAGTGGAATAGTCAGTGAGTTGTTAGTAGTGGATGTTATAGTTAGTATGGAGATCTGGAGTGATCATACTGCTCAGGTAGTGTGGAATAGTCAGCGAGTTGTTAGTAGTGTAGTGGAGGTTATAGTTAGTATGGAGATCTGGAGTGATCATACTGCTCAGGTACTGTGGAATAGTCAGTGAGTTGTTAGTAGTGGAGGTTATAGATAGTATGGAGATCTGGAGTGATCATACTGCTCAAGTAATGTGGAATAGTCAGTGAGTTGTTAGCAGTGAAGCTTATAGTTAGGATGGAGATCTGGAGTCATCATACTGCTCAGGTAGTGTGGAATAGTCAGTGAGTTGTTAGTAGTGGAGGTTATAGTTAGTATGGAGATCTGTAGTGATCATATTGCTCAGGTAGTGTGGAATAGTCAGTGAGTTATTAGTAGTGGAGGTTATAGTTAGTATGGAGATCTGGAGTCATCATACTGCTCAGGTAATGTGGAATAGTCAGTGAGTTGTTAGTAGTGGAGGTTATAGTTAGTATGGAGATCTGGAGTGATCATACTGCTCAGGTAGTGTGGAATAGTCAGTGAGTTGTTAGTAGTGGAGGCTATAGTTAGTATGGAGATCTGGAGTGATCATACTGCTCAGGTAGTGTGGAATAGTCAGTGAATTGTTAGTAGTGGAGGTTATAGTTAGTATGGAGAGCTGGAATGATCATACTGCTCAGGTAGTGTGGAATAGTCAGTGAGTTGTTAGTAGTGGAGGTTATAGTTAGTATGGAGATCTGAAGTGATAATACTACTCAGGTAGTGTGGAATAGTCAGTGAGTTGTTAGTAGTGGAGGTTATAGTTAGTATGGAGATCTGGAGTGCTCATACTGCTCAGGTAGTGTGGAATAGTCAGTGAGTTGTTAGTAATGGAGGTTATAGTTAGTATGGAGATCTGGAGTGATCATACTGCTCAGGTAGTGTGGAATAGTCAGTGAGTTGTTAGCAGTGGAGTGGAAGTTATAGTTAGTATTGAGGTCTGGAGTGATCATACTGCTCAGGTAGTGTGGAATAGTCAGTGAGTTGTTAGTAGTTGAGCGGAGGTTATAGTTAGTATGGAGATCTGGAGTGATCATTCTGCTCAGGTAGTGTGGAATAGTCAGTGAATTGTTGGCAGTGGAGCAGATGTTATAGTTAGTATGGAGATCTGGAGTGATCATACTGCTAAGGTAGTGTGGAATAGTCAGTGAGTTGTTAGCAGTGGAGATTATAGTTAGTATGGAGATCTGGAGTGATCATACTGCTCAGGTAGTGTGGAATAGTCAGTGAGTTGTTAATAGTGGAGGTTATAGTTAGTATGGAGATCTGGAGTGATCATACTGCTCAGGTAGTGTGGAATAGTCAGTGAGTTGTTAGCAGTGGAGGTTATAGTTAGTATGGAGATCTGGAGTGATTATACTGCTCAGGTAGAGTGGAATAGTCAGTGAGTTGTTAGTAGTGGATGTTATAGTTAGTATGGAGATCTGGAGTGATCATACTGCTCAAGTAGTGTGGAATAGTCAGTGAGTTGTTAGTAGTGTAGTGGAGGTTATAGTTAGTATGGAGATCTGGAGTGATCATACTGCTCAGGTACGGTGGAATAGTCAGTGAGTTGTTAGTAGTGGAGGTTATAGATAGTATGGAGATCTGGAGTGATCATACTGCTCAAGTAATGTGGAATAGTCAGTGAGTTGTTAGCAGTGGAGGTTATAGTTAGGATGGAGATCTGGAGTCATCATACTGCTCAGGTAGTGTGGAATAGTCAGTGAGTTGTTAGTAGTGGAGGTTATAGTTAGTATGGAGATCTGTAGTGATCATACTGCTCAGGTAGTGTGGAATAGTCAGTGAGTTATTAGTAGTGGAGGTTATAGTTAGTATGGAGATCTGGGCCTAGATTTAAAGGCAGCCGTTAGCAAAAAAAATCACTAACGGGTGCGTTAAGTGTCATGTTGCAATTCAAAGATCCGTCTAAACAACAGCTAACGGCAGTTGTCGAATCCTTACGGCCGATACACTTACGTGCATTCAGACGCATGGAAAAACATACCCCAGAGCTATTCAAAGGCTTGCGGTACTGATAACGGCTGAAAAAAAGACACACCTAACGGCTAAAAGTTAAGACCCACTTCTCACACACGTTAGACACTTAACGGCCAAAACAAAACACCCGTTACAGAGGAAAACACACCAAATGCTTACCGCACAACCATGTAAATGGGAAAATTAACCCGTGCAATGCCAAAACAACACAAAAACATGCACACACAACACAAATCACTACACAAACAACAACAACCAACACCACAGGGACAACAACACACAAAAACAACAACACAACATGGCACGGAACAATGGGGGTCATCACACAAAGCGGACACCTGCAAATACAAGCTCACCTGGGCAACATCAACACGCCACCTGCACCCCACAACTGCACGTCCGCAAATGGCACACACAGAACAAGCACAACACACCACATCTTATAACACACACACACACCTGCTAACACTTACCTGGACAAAAACAACTCACCATTGGTCAGCACTCACCTCATCAACACACCTACACAACGCCCTAGCAAGTACTTAAAGGGACAACTCAACACACTCACTTGTGGCTTGTTTTCCACTCAGGGAGGGAGAGAGAGATAGAGATAGAGAGAGATAGAGAGAGAGAGAGAGAGACAGATAGAGACAGATAGAGAGAGCAAACAGTATGTTGGGTTACATATTGTTGCGAAGGCTGCGGAGAAGGCGTGCAAGGGAGAGAGCTGGGGAACATCAGCAACCTCCAAGCACGCCTCATCAACAGCCTCCACTTGTTGCAAGTGAGGAGGCTCTGGCTCAGCAGCCACACAGGAGCCCATCCCCACCCGGAGGACACCTGCCTGCAGATGCACAGCTGCAGCAACAGGATGCTCCCCAGCTGCCACAGGGACCCCTGCAGCAGCCCAGGATGCATAGACGACCACCAAGGCCCAGGGTATACCGTCCAAGGGTCACTCTCTTTGGAATGACCGATGACGAGGTTATTGATCGCTACAGGTTGAGGCCACACAGCATCATAGCCCTGTATGAGGTCATCAAGGAGCAGGTGGATCCCATATGCACCCATAACCATGCTCTAACTGGCCTTCAAAAACTCCTGTGTGCCATACACTTCATGGCAAGTGGCGCCTTTCAGTCGACAGAGGGTTACGCATCTGGCATGTCCCAGGCCACATTCTCCAGGGTGCTGGCCCAGGTCTTGCCAGCCCTCAAAGCCAAGGCCAGTACCTACATACGTTTCCCCATCACCGATATGGAGTGGACACATCTGAAGCAGGGCTTCTATGCAAGGGGAGGCATGCCCAGGGTCATGGGTGCAATAGATTGCACCCATGTCCGTATCAAAGCACCAGCACGTCAGGGACATATGTTCCTGAACCGCAAAAACTTCCACTCCATGAATGTGCAGATGGTGTGTGACAGCAACCTGGCCATAATGAATGTCTGTGCGAAATTTCCCGGGAGCTGTCACGATTCACATATACTCAGAAATTCATCTGTGCAGAGGGATTTCGAAAATGGGACCTATACAGGCGGATGGCTTCTGGGTGAGTTAACAGCACCAAATGACACCACATACACATGTGCTAGTACGTTCACCACAGAAAACAACATTTACACAATATGTGCTCCTTGTCACACCATGTCACTCACTTTCCACAGGTGATGCTGGCTATGGATGCAAGCCATGGCTCCTCACCCCGGTCGCCAATCCCCAAAACGATGCCCAGGAACGATATAACCAGGCTCATGCCAGAACACGGAATGCCATTGAGCGGACCTTCGGCCTCCTCAAGTCCCGATTCCGATGTCTGGACCACTCGGGGGGAGCATTGCAGTATGCACCAGGCAAGGTCTGCGACATCATCATGGCATGTGCCATCCTACATAATATCGCGGTGGACACCAGACTCATCGACGATGTCCATCCCCCACCCAGACCTGAAGACCCTGTGGATATCGCTGAGTGTGAGGAAACCCCAACAGGGATGCAGACAAGGGACAGATTGATCAGGGATCACTTCTGCTGTGAGTATAATACATGTATGCACACAATCCATGCATACACACCCACCACAACACACATGTTCTGTTTCACCCCACAGGATCAGTGACACAGCCCTGTCACTGGCTGCAGTATGGACCACCAGCATCAACTATTCTGTGGACCAGTCAGATTGGGCCTAGAGATTCCGAATACACCTGACAACCTGTCGTCCATGTTGATACTGCTACCTCAAGGATATCATGCATGCCCCCCCTGGAAACCAAGGTACAACACTTTAACCTTGTTCAGCATATCCCACAGCTCCCTAGGCACCAACTAAAGTGTTCTGCTAGGATCAGACCCATAGCAACCATGGTACCCCTGTAGCAAGGGAGTCTCATCCAAGCCAATGCATCGGATAGAACTCTGTCACATAAGGGGTTCAGGGGGCATTCGTGGGGACATGGGACCAGTAGCTTGCTACAGTTGAATAAAGCAGCAGAGGGGTGGATCGACAGTAATAGTGTGTTACACAACATGGAGCTCATGAAATGTGGATCACATCTCCATGGACACCATGCTGCCCTGTGTGTGTGTATGTGTGTGCAGTGATATGTGCCCCAGAAAGAAATACACACATTAACAAATATGTCCTACTAGCTCCATGAACCAAACATATTTGGCCTGTCTCTGACAGTGGCAGCCCAAATATATTGTTGTCAGGAAGCTATTAGGACATATTTGTTGATGTGTGTAACCATGTCAGGGGAAAATATCCCTAAGGATGGTTAACATCCCCTTAGTTCCCCCCATGATGGTTCATAGACCAGTATACAACACATTACAAAGCAGTGGTTTGTGTAGACTTATGTAACGGGAAAGATTAAGAGGATCATGATGTTGTAGCTGTTGCATGACGATCACTTCGAGGGTGATGTTCCAAATCCTGTCCTCTTGTCCCACAGGCATCCATAGCACGATCCATCCTTGAACAGAGGAGTTTCCATATGACTGGACTGAAGTCTGGACAACACTTCCATGAAGCTCACCCCTTGGCGTTCCAAGTGATTGTGTTGGTGATGCAATGTTTGACCTGATGTTCACAGCAACCTCTACTGGAACATTCACATATGGACACAAATTTATGTGTGTACTAACATCCAGGTATCAGACCTGTACAGTAAGACTGCTCATACACAGATGCCAAACGATGTAGACAACACATGAGCAGTTCACTAGCATTTCTAATGTATTCCTATTTAGTTCAGATGTACCTTTTTGTGCTCATACAAGTGTTTAATGCATATTGGCTACATACACAAGAAACATCACTACTCAATCCGTGTCTGTATGAATGAATGTTGGATCAAACACCTGTCAATGTGGAACCGTACCCAAGGCTAGAGTATCCCTCATACAAAGGAAGGCATGATTTACATCACAGGAGTCCACTAGTTGCCTGACCATGAGTGGACTTTGTGATGTATACATGCAATGACATGATGGCAGTGATACACTGATGTGTGTTGTGAGTGATTAGCTGGTGATACAGGGGACACACTTCCACTGTGATGTGATGTCCATGGTTTGTGTGTTGCTCAATATAATCAATGTCCTGAGATTGCTGTAGGTTGTCATATCTCAGTACATGGGCTACCTCAACAAAAACAACCATGTGGACAAGTGTTATTACTGGTGAAGATGTGTTATAACCTTAGTTAAACAACAACACAACTTAAAGGGATAGTAAACCCTGAAAATAAGTTTATTTCACATTGAAAAATGATATCAGTCTTATCTACCAAACATATATGATTTGGGATATAAGACTTATATCATTTTACATGTTTTTTTAAGGGCTACAATATAGAATGAACTTATTTTCAAGGTTTACTATCCCTTTAATACATAAGCCAATGCTCAGCCTAAGGTTCCAATGTGCGTGCTACACAATGAAATCTTAGGAAGATTTTTGGGTTATGCAGTAAGTTAGGCTGTGATTCAAACTCCCGTTGTGCAACTGACTTGCTGGAGAACAGAATGCTCACCCTAGGATCACAATGTGTAACACACACATTGAGATCCTAGGGTGTACATTGTGTTCCCCAGTATGTCAGCTGCACAATAGAATTTTGATTTAAAGACCATATTGATGCATGTTCAATCTGTCCTGCTTGTTATTTCCCTGCTAAGTCGCATAGCTGTTAGTTTGGTTTTCCCCTCAAACACAACAATTGATGCAGACGAATGTTCAGTGTTGCACCAGTTGTTGTGCTAAGGGGTATGTTCTGATCAAATCTGACACACATCATGGCCATGTAACACTGTTGTGTTATATGGCTACAGGGATGGGTTGCCAGGTGAATTTGGACAACGGTGTGGGTGTGTGTGAACCCATGTTGTAACATCACACAAACATTTCCCCCAGGCAGGAGTTGAGTTCACTGCATTGTTTGGCAATGCATTGGAGACAACCCTGCCACCCAATCTATAAGTGATTACACAGCAGATCAGACAGGATTCAAAAGCACAATTTTCATTTATTGAGGGGGCAGATGACAGGTTGGGCCTTTCATTTCTTTTTTTTTTGGGGGGGGGCCTTAGACTTGGTGCCAGAGGTGGATGCCCTGGCTGATTGCCTTGTCACCCTCTGTCCCCTAAGTGTGGCTTCTGGGGTAACACTGGAAGGGGTGGTGGGTGCAGTGGACCCCTCTGTGGAACGCAGGTTCTCCCTCTCCATCCTCAGGTTCTCCCTGCGGTTAATCTCTCGCAACTCCACGAGCACCTGTGCAAACATGTCCATCATCCCCGTATGTATCTGGTGGAGTTGTGTGTTCCCCCTGGCAACCTCTGACTCCAGAGCTTGGATTCTGGTCTCCAACCTGTTCGTGTTCCTCCGGGATTCCCTCCGGTTCCTCGTGAGGTTGTCGTTGGTGGCGTGGGTTGCCTGGAGCTGTCCTCTTTGAAGGGCCATGCACTCAGCCTCCAGATCTGGGGTGCGTTGACTGCTGGAGATGGGAGTGCCCGGTGACTCATGTGCTGTCTCTCCAGCTTCAGCTGTCTCCTCAGCCTCTGTTTCCCCAGCTTCAGCTGTCTCCTCAGCCTCTGCTTCAACAGGTTCAGCTGTCTCCTCAGCCTCTGCTTCAACAGGTTCAGCTGTCTCCTCAGCCTCTATGTCCCCAGCCTCTGCTGTCTCCTCTGCTGGTACTGGGTGTGCTGTGGCTGCTACTGCTGTTTGTGTTGGTGGAGTGGCTTGCACAGACGGTGTGTGGGTGCCCACCACATCAAGGGACCCACTGCTGCCCACTGATGTCTGTGCTGGTTGAGGTGGTGGGGTGAACAAGTCCCTTGGCTGAGGGCACTGGGGCTCCCCAATCAGGCCCAGGTGTTGGTAGTCAAGTGGCCAAGGGTCATACCTTGGCCAGTGGTAGGTGCTTGGCCCCCACCTGGGATCATACCTGGGGCCATGCTGGGGAGCCATCCAGGAGGGTAGATCCATCTCGGTGGAATATGGCCCATATTGGCTGGTGGCCACATTCCCGGGCAGCCATTGCCTCCCTGGTGGTGGTGGTGCTGCTGCTGGAGGGTAATAGCTCCCGGTGCTAGTGGGATGCATCCATCTCTCCCCCTGAATCCAGCCGCTGTACATTTGTTGAGCATCCTGTGGTGGGGCAGGCAGTTGAGAGGCAGGCAGTTGAGAGGCAGGCAGTTGAGAGGCAGGCAGTTGAGAGGCAGCCAGTTGAGAGGCAGGCAGTGGTGATGCAGCCAGTTGAGAGGCAGGCAGTGGTGATGCAGCCAGTTGGGGAGGAGGTGTGGTGGTTGTAGACGCTTCCCAGTGGCTAGTCCCCTCCTCTGTATCCTCCTCACTGGGTGGTGTGGTCGGCTCCTCCACGGGCTCCTGCTGCGATGGAGGCCCATAAGCTGTGTGGAGAATTGAGATTGTGTGATTAGTAAACGTAGCCATGATGGGATTAATGGGATACTAATACATGAAATGCAGAAAGGGAAATATATGTTTTGTGGTTTATCACCCTGAGTGAAACAAGGGTACTCCCACTGCTGGAGGAGGTTTTTGTTCAAAAAGTCTCCCAGCTCAGAGTAGAATTGCTTTGGTGCTATATCCCAGTGGCCTGAAGTTGTACATTGGCACTGTTGCTACATTATCCTATGAGAATTTATTGCGTCTAGACGTAAGCTGTCCATAGGATGGTCTAGCAACATCGCCATTTTAGAGTTCCAGGCCACTGTGATATTGCCGCTGGAGTAGTCAACTATGAGCTGTGCTACATTTTGAATGAAACACCTTTGAGCAGTGGGAATACCCTTGTTTTGCTCGGGGGATGAACCCTGCAATATATTTTTCTTTTCACATGTTAGGTATTACTATCCCTTTAACGGAATAGCAATGGTTAATTTCACCATGATGTAATATTGTAGGCATTGTAAGAGATAGATGTGGATCGATGTTAGTCCTATCCCTCCAACCCACATGGTTAGACAGATATTGCTCTATTTGACAGTCATTTTGACATGTTTGACAGTCATTTCACCACACAGAGGCTCTTCAGCAGAGCCTAAATTGCCCCATTCAGAGATGTAAACCTCATTGGAATGGTGAACAGAGTGTGCTTGCAAACCTGGCACACTTTGTTGACCATCTCAAAGATGTCTCCATCTCTGAATGGGGCAATTTAGGCTCTGCTGAAGAGCCTCCGTGTGTTCTAATGACTGGAATCTCCAGCTGTCAAATAGAGCGATATCTGTCTAACCATGAGGGTTGGCGGGATAGGACTAACATGGATCCACATGTTGGTGAAATTAACAATTGCTATGCTATTACAGTTACATACAAGGAGAAATGGTCATATATGCATGTGGATGTGTACCTTTCATATGGATATGGATATATCCTTTCCAGATATGAAGCCAGAGATCATTTCAGTAGGTGTGATTGCCTTACTGGCTATATATGTGCACCCATCAAAATATACATTGGATTGATATGATGGATATGAGCATACCTCGTATATCCCATCTACGTAGAGTGGGATATACTAGGTATGTGTATTTGGATGGTATCAATGTAAGTTAGTTTCTGATGGATGCACATATCTGGCCAGTAGGGCAATCACAGGCAGTGAGATGATCTCTGGGTTCACATCGTGTTGGGACATATTTTGAGCCATTTGAAAGGTACATATCTGACCATTTTCCTTTGTGTGCATATCTTTGTTTGAACAGATGTGCAGTGGGAATCAAGTGTTATTCAACCCTATCTTCTTAGCTGATCCCGTCCAATTCACAATTTTTCATTACTTGACAGGTGACTCTCTGGTTGTCAGGATCATATCCTATGCATTTCATTGTAGGGCATGGGATACCACCCTGGCAATCAGAGATTGATGAACTGGACAGGATCCTGTCCATGTCGTGTGTTCCAGTTGAATCCTGAAGGGCAACAATCACGCCAGTAGTGAGGGATATCTCTGATTGAGGCCTGTTTTTCTTTGAGTATGAGCCCATCCATCCTTCTGAGTGAGGCAACCGTACTCAATCCGAGATATCTATCATTCATGGCCTGTTGGTGACCAAGGTACAATGGATGATATTTGGTTCCCATGTGTATCCTGCAAACAGTGTCTGGTGTACCATCCATCCATGGCATCAGCACCCCTGAGGATCCATGTGGGAATCAGATATGAGATATGTCATTTGAAGTTAGGGTAAATGATTGCAGACACAACACCAAGGCCTACTTTTTCCCCCTTTAATTCTGGGGTATTGTTTGAGGCCTGTGTGTTGCACATACAAGCAGTTATTCTCAGTGCCACTGTGATGTGTGACCTGCTCCATCCTTTTTGTGATTCAGTAAGCGGTGTTGTTGACATGATGGAGTGTACATAATGCTGACTTCTCCAGTGATCTCATTTCCCCATTTCCAGTGTTTTCTATGGAGTGTATACGATGGGACCTTAGCAACTTGATTCATGTTATTGCATATTCTCCATAGGCTAACACTGGTATTGGTGAAATGAGGATGTGTGAGGGTGAATTTCTCTCCACCATGTGTTTGTCACCGCTTAGTGAATGTCCCCTGTGTAGCATGTGATCGTTGGCCTATTGACTTGATTGTTGTCTGGTTAACCCTTTGAGTCCCAGAGGGGTTGCCAAAGCATTGTTGATCGATGCATTGATGATCCCTCTAGCACTCAAGGGGTTAAGTGCTGACATCCCAGCGGGGACATGGGTGACATTGTGTGTGAACAGTGATGACAGTCGACATTTGGAACTGCATGGTTTGTGTATTGTGTGTGATGAGCACAGCGACAGGAGGGTTGAAGTAGGACTTGGACAGGTTTGTTCCAAGTTGGACCTTGATATTTGTCCTTGTGTTGTGTCCTGTTTTTAACCCTCAGGGTGCTGTGTTGGTGCAGTTGTGTGCATGAATGATGGCCATGTGTTGAGGTGTGAGTGTGTGTGCAGCTGGTGTTGGTTGCTGTAGTGTGTTGTTCTGTAGTGTTGCACTTACCAGTAGTGTGGAGGGTCCTCTCATCCCCAGTGTCAGCTCCTCCAACAACCCCCTCGATCAGGGTTGGGGACATATTCTGGCGCACCATCTCCTCCCAGCCGCAGAAGGTGATAGGGACAGGTGGGCCACCTCCAGTGCCTCGGGTGTGCTTGGCGAGTTCGGAGAGCTTGTTCTTGACCACCCTCCGGCAGTCGCCCCATCGCTTCTTGATGGACTCCACGTCCCGTCTGCATGGAGCCACCGCGTTGACCCGGCTGCAGATCTGGTTCCAGGCTGCTTTCCTCCTCGCTGACAGGCCAGGGACCTTCGCTGTCGGGTGGAGAACACTCTGCCTCTCCAGGACAGCTTCCACAAGAGCCGTGTTCTCCTCCTCTGTATACTTTGGGTCTCTGATCCTGGCCTCATCAGCTCCGGCATGGGATGACTCAGAGCCGGAGTGCCCTGCCTGGTCTGACCCTGACTGTGTGGGGTGCTCCCCAGCAACTACCCCTCGTCCCACTGCAGGTTCTGTCCCTGTCCTGCGTGTTCCTGCTCTTGTGGGCCGGGTCCCCCTCCGCCCTGCGGATCTCCCTCTCCCACCCCTGCTCTGCTGAGGGATCCCCTCCTGATCTTCCTCCTCCTCCACTACTCTCCCCATCCCTCTCTCCTGTCCTCCTCTCCTCGCCATCATTCACCCAGTCACACCCAGGCACTCCCACAGGCCCTCACAGACACACTCGATCCAGTCACTCTCTGTCACACACTTTCACTCCCAGATTCACACTGTCAAAAATAAAAGTAAAATGTGTGAGGTGTTATAAAATAAAAGGACTATGTGTATGTATGTGTATGTGTTTGTATGTGTGTATGTAATATGTGCAAAGGTGTACTATGTGTCGTATTCTGTGCAATGCTCTCCTCTCTCCAAACTCCAAAACTCCTCTACCTCCAATGAACGCTCCTGTCTCCCTCTCTCTGATCACTATCCTCCGCTCCTGGGTCCTGATATCTGGCTCTGAAGAACTCGATAACAGACAGTGTGTGGCGGTTATTTTTGGGTATATATAGGTGTATTTGAAGTTATTTGATACATTGGGGCTTTGGGATTGGATGTGTGTTTGAATTTGTTTTGGCATCAATCATGGTTGCTTGACAACGGCAGCCGTTATGTTAGATGTTGTTTGGAGCTCAGTTATCGTGTGATTTGTCCGCCCGTTGTGCATTAACATGAGCGACAACGGGTTTTGTGTTACGTGTTTTTTGTGTGCCTACACTCGATAGCTATTCTCGTAGAGTAGCTATTGAATCTGCCGTAACTCCTGTATTATTTGCGAGCGATGTGCCTTTTTCACTTAGCGGCTGGTTTAACGGTTGCCTTTAAATCGAGCCCCTGGAGTCATCATACTGCTCAGGTAATGTGGAATAGTCAGTGAGTTGTTAGTAGTGGAGGTTATAGTTAGTATGGAGATCTGGAGTGATCATACTGCTCAGGTAGTGTGGAATAGTCAGTGAGTTGTTAGTAGTGGAGGTTATAGTTAGTATGGAGATCTGGAGTCATCATACTGCTCAGGTAATGTGGAATAGTCAGTGAGTTGTTAGTAGTGGAGGTTATAGTTAGTATGGAGATCTGGAGTGATCATACTGCTCAGGTAGTGTGGAATAGTCAGTGAGTTGTTAGTAGTGGAGGTTATAGTTAGTATGGAGATCTGGAGTGATCATACTGCTCAGGTAGTGTGGAATAGTCAGTGAATTGTTAGTAGTGGAGGTTATAGTTAGTATGGAGATCTGGAGTGATCATACTGCTCAGGTAGTGTGGAATAGTCAGTGAGTTGTTAGTAGTGGAGGTTATAGTTAGTATGGAGATCTGAAGTGATAATACTACTCAGGTAGTGTGGAATAGTCAGTGAGTTGTTAGTAGTGGAGGTTATAGTTAGTATGGAGATCTGGAGTGCTCATACTGCTCAGGTAGTGTGGAATAGTCAGTGAGTTGTTAGTAATGGAGGTTATAGTTAGTATGGAGATCTGGAGTGATCATACTGCTCAGGTAGTGTGGAATAGTCAGTGAGTTGTTAGCAGTGGAGTGGAAGTTATAGTTAGTATTGAGGTCTGGAGTGATCATACTGCTCAGGTAGTGTGGAATAGTCAGTGAGTTGTTAGTAATGGAGGTTATAGTTAGTATGGAGATCTGGAGTGATCATACTGCTCAGGTAGTGTGGAATAGTCAGTGAGTTGTTAGCAGTGGAGTGGAAGTTATAGTTAGTATTGAGGTCTGGAGTGATCATACTGCTCAGGAAGTGTGGAATAGTCAGTGAGTTGTTAGTAGCGGAGGTTATAGTTAGTATGGAGATCTGGAGTGATCATACTGCTCAGGAAGTGTGGAATAGTCAGTGAGTTGTTAGTAGCGGAGGTTATAGTTAGTATGGAGATCTGGAGTGATCATTCTGCTCAGGTAGTGTGGAATAGTCAGTGAGTTGTTGGCAGTGGAGCAGATGTTATAGTTAGTATGGAGATCTGGAGTGACAATACTGCTCAGGTAGTGTGGAATAGTCAGTGAGTTGTTAGTAGTGGAGGTTATAGTTAGTATGGAGATCTGGAGTGATCATACTGCTCAGGTAGTGTGGAATAGTCAGTGAGTTGTTAGTAGTGGAGGTTATAGTTAGTATGGAGAGCTGGGGTGATCATACTGCTCAGGTAGTGTGGAATAGTCAGTGAGTTGTTAGTAGTGGAGTGGAGGATATAGTTAGTATGGAGATCTGGAGTGATCATACTGCTCAGGTAATGTGGAATAGTCAGTGAGTTGTTAGTAGTGGAGGTTATAGTTAGTATGGAGATCTGGAGTGATCATACTGCTCAGGTAGTGTGGAATAGTGAGTGAGTTGTTAGTAGCGGAGGTTACAGTTAGTATGGAGAGATGGAGTGATCATACTGCTCAGGTAGACTTGAAGAACTTAAGGGGTTAAGCTAATCTGCAAATGCAGAAACTGAACTTTGGTTGTGAATTTGTATATAACCCAGAAAATGCCAGACCTTGATATGAAACAGATTAATTTGAGGTTTTTTTTCTAAATATTAATGGATTAACATATGGGATTTCCCCAGCTGCCAGTTAACAAATACATTTGATAAACCTCTCAGGAATTAGAGATAATTGTGTTATCTGTGCATGTAAGGGATGCAGTATTTATAAAATACTGTTTATAGAGGCGAATTTCATTCCTTTCACATCCTGTACTATGGTGAAATCTACATTCTGCTGCACATAATGTTTTGAAACCTCTTTAATATCAGAAAGAATGTTTAAACAATGCAAAGAGGATTATTTACAGAGGAGTTGCTATGTTCCCAAAAGATGTGAGGCTCGGGCCAACCTATTGCATTATTAACCGTTTGAATGCCAGAAGAGTATCCAACGCATTGTAAAGAATGTGTTGGACGCTCCTGTGGCACGCAGTTAGTTAAAGTAGATTAGTCAATACACTGCTTTTTATTTCTTTAATGGGTACTTTAGCCTAGGAATAAAAGCTCTTATTTGTTATATATTAAAAAGCAGGCGTGTAGCACGGCTTTGCCCATGTGGTGATCCTTATTGTTTGTTTGTTTTTTATTATTTTATTAAAAGCCAGGCCTCATGGTGGAGCATCAGGACCCCTCTTGATGCCTTATTGTTTGTTTGGCTTTTTTATTAAACGCCAGGCCTCATGGTGGGGCATAAGGACCCCTCTTGATGACTTATTGTTTGTTTGTTTTTTTTATTAAAAGCCAGACCTCATGGTGGGGCATCAGGACCCCTCCTGATGCCCCCCAGCTACTGATCTCCCAGCCAATTCAACTGGGAGATCAATAGTGGCAAAGCAGGGGAGCAAGAGATCTCCTCTGCTTCCATCATATCTCCCAAGTAGGAGTGGGTGGGATCGGGAAAACCCAGTCAGGTCAATGTGCGAGTCTTTCCCTACCTTATGTGAGAGGGTTTGTCAATCCCACCCAGGTATTCCGGTCAGAATGGAATCAGGGGATCTCTCTTGCTCTCCGTGTTGATCTCTATTGATCAGTTGCTGGCAAGGCATCAGTGGGAGTCTGGATGCCTCACCATGAGGTGTGATTTATTTTTTTTGTAAACGGTTTAGGAGGCAGGGGGCAGTCAAGTGGGTAATTTCTTTTTTTTTTTTTTAACAGAGTGGCAGTGGTGGTGGTTGAGGAGGCAGAGGGCCTCAGCAAATCACCATTTTCCAGCCATGACCCCCAGGGCCGGATTTACATCTCAGGAGCCTGTAGGCACAGAAATCTGAAGCTCCCTCCCATTTGCCATCTCCACTGGACACCTCCACAATGCTCCAAATCTCCACATTACCCCCCATATCCATATAGCCCTCACACTGCCCCCCATCAGCTCCATATTGCCATCAGCTCCTACTTATCCCCCATCAGCTCCATATTGCCCTCACATTGCCTCCATCATCTCCAACTTGCCCCCAGAATCTCCAACTTGCCCTCATCATCTCCACATTGCACCATCATCTACAACTTGCCCCCATCATCTCCACATTGCCCTCACATTACCCCTATCATCTCCATATTGCCACTATATCAGCTCCAACTTGCCTCCACATTGCCATCAGCACCACATTGCCCACATCATCTTCACACTGCCCCCACTTTGCCTCCCGCATATGTTTCCTACCTCCCTGGTGGTCCAGCGGCAGATGTCTGTGCCTCCTCCTGTAGCTGCTGTTGCTCCCGAGAGGTCTCTTTAGGAATGCAGAGCGCTGGGAGATGATGTCATCTCCCAGCGCTCTGCATTAGAGCCAAAGAAGGAGCAACAGCAGATACAGGTCTGTGCCTTCTGTCTGAGCCAAAGAAGGCACAGACTTTACCATGCGGTAGGCGGGTTGTTACTGTGCACGGCGTGCAGCTCTGTGAACAAAAATATATAATTTTTTTTTATTTTATTTCTCTGTGGGGTGCGCCTGTAGGGAGATGCCTACTTTGCCTTATGGCAAATCCGGCCCTGATGACTCCTGGCATGAACCAGAGTCACTTAGATTTTTATATATAACATTAGGTTGGTGTTTTTCAAACAGCAGCCAACTGTATATATAGCTATCTATGTATTTTTTGCATTGAACCTGCAGTGTCCTGTCCACTGTCTCACAATAAACAATTTGGTTCAATCAACTTGCATGGCTCATAAGGGAAACTAATTTCTTTATCAGATTGCAAACTGAAACAATTAGCAGTGGTCAAAAGCAGCTAAAATAGTATATAGATACATATGACTGCTGTCTGATGGTCACCTACCTATATAAAGCCTTCTCTCAACCTCTTTAGAACCACAGGAACTAGCACCACATTGTGCACCTCTCTGGTGATAAAAGCATTCCTTGAGCATATTTCCCATTTAAAAGTATATGTGTAATTCGCCTATACCTTGTGCTTTTTGTGTTTTAGTCAGTGAAATGGTTTTAGAGATTTTGGTTTAGTAATTAGTGACTTTTTAACACCAAGAAAAGCTGACATTTGAACCCTCCTACTCACTTGATCTGAGGCTGCGAGAACCTATTAGCTTCTATTTAAGAGGCAGAATAAATTAATAGGGAGGCATTATGAGGCAAACGCTGCCAAGATGGATGCTTCCACTGTGGTGGGACTTGGCACCAACCTGTGTACTTGGCACTTTACAGATTACATTTAGTATAGACGGGATACAATAAGTGCAGTGATTAAGGGGATACTAATACTTTATTTATCTTTATTTTATTTTGTAGGCATTAAAAAACATGAAGAACGATATAAGTCTTATCTCTCAAACCTTTATGGTTTGAGAGATATTCACAAGCAGTTTCCCCTCCCGCCCCTTTTACCTAGTGTAAGCCATCTCTTCTCAGATGTGGAATCCAGTCCATAGACCAGACAGATAACAGCAGGGGACAATCTTCTTCCTATGAGAACAATGAAAACCCTGCCCCCCTTGACAAGCTTTTCAGGATTTTTCCTTATCTTAATTGAAGATTGTCCCTCTCTGCAGTCTACCTGGGCACCTCCCTTCTGATCTGGCTGAACAGTGTTACATCAGTAAAAGGGGCGGGAGGGGGATACTTTGTCATTGAATTACTCTTGTACTACAACTCTGACAGAATTGAAATAACACTCTCCAAAGTCCAAATACTATAACGAGTAATTAGAGCTGCTTTTATTATGAAACATTACTATCCCTTTAAGATCCTTTTAAAGGGAGTCCTGTGATTTTCTTTTCCCAGGACAATCTTTTCTGTTTGTACTTCTGTAGAGAAAGTGGGCTGAAAGCCTAACTGCGGATCCAGGGTGTTATGGGAGTTGAGGAAGGTAAGTAGATGAGAGTAGGCTAGGTGCTCAAGGAGATTAGAGGCAAAGGGCAAGAGTGATACTGGGCGGTAGTTGGATGCGGAGGTGGGGTCTAATGAACGTTTCTTGAGGATTGGAGATACTATTGAAATTTTGAATGAGGAGGGGAAGATGCCAGAGGACAGGAAGGAGTTGAATATGCGAGTTAGCATGGGAACTAACATGGATGATAGAGGATTGAGGAGGTGGGATGGTATAGCATCAAGGGAGCAAGTGGTGAGTGGTGATGTGGAGGGAGACCTCTGATTCTGTGATCGAAGTAAAGGAATCAAAATTAGGATGGATGATGAGGAAGATTCAATTATGGTGATTGAAAGGGTGGGATTGTTTGATGTATTGTGTTCATCTTTTGTATGAAGAATTCTGCAAAGGCTAGAGGGGTTAGAGAGGGGAGGGTGAATGATGGAGGGGAGGGGCGAATGAGAGAATTGAAGATGCAGAAGAGGTGCTGTGGTTTAGATTTGTGAGTATTGATTAGTGAGGAGTAGTAGTGTTGTTTGGTAGAGGATAGAGCGGTGTTGAAGCAGGACAGGAGGAATTTGTAATGGATAAAATCTGCTTCAGTGCTGGACTTCCTCCTCAGGAGTTCAACAGTGCGTGTACAGGAGCGAAGAAAGCGTGTTTGTGAGTTGAGCCAAGGGAGTAGGTTTGAGGGGCGTTTGTGATGGACCTGGAGGGGGGCATACAGATTAAGTGATGAGAAATGGAGGTTGTTGTAGGATTCAATGTCTGTCAGGTTCAGAAAGAGTGTTGAAGGTGGAGATGTTGAAGTGCAATGTAGAAGATAAGGCAGAGATGTCTAGAGAGCAAAGGTTGTGGGTCTAGTGTGGGGTCATAGCTGACGGAGGAAGGAGAGAAAGGATTGTAGAGAAGAGAAAGGGCTGTAGAGAAAGGAAAGGTGCAGTTAACTTTTTTTTAATGAAAACGTACATGTTATAGGGCTTTTCCTGATGAGTAAAACAAAAGAATTCTCATGTCTGTTGCTTTATTCAAATGTTATAACAGTTCAAATTACCAGAAAGCATGACTCAGCAGTTTCTATCACATCCTATGGAGAACTGTTTGTCAGTGACTCAACTCTCCCAAATAATGCCAAAGAATAACTAACTGTAATCTGACCACTAGAGGACACTGTAAATGTAAAAAAAAAAACAAGAGTTCAAACAGCAATAATAAATATCGTTCAGCAGTGTAAGTACCATTGTTTAACTCAGCTGGAACAAAAAAATAGTTTACTGCTCCTTTTAATGCGTTGTGCAACACAGTTGCACTATTATGAGTAGGGAAGCAGTATTTAATTCAGACTAAACTATGATGTAAACACAAATATTATTTTGTGGACAGTATTTTCCGTTGGTGTTAGTAATGTCCGATACTTGTTATTACAGCTGGTTAAAAAAAAGCAAACACCAACATTTGGCCAGAAGAATACAATCATATCTGGGAAATCCCAGGGTTTTGAACCAGATTTCAAGGTTTCAGAGTAAAAGGTCAAATTCTAAGGGTGAGAGAGTTCAGTGTTTACTAAGATAGAATTTACCCCACTGTACTGCTTATTTCATGTCCAAATTAGTGATATTTCTCCTCTTTTGGAGATATTAGGTCTCCATACCTCCCAAGTGCACCTCTTTCGATGATATTACGAATCCATACCTCTCAAATATCCCTCTTTAGGAGATATTAGGGATACATACCTCCCAAGTGTCCCTCTTTAGGAGATATTAGGGGTTCATACCTCCCAAGTGTCTCTCTTTAGGAGATATTAGGGGTTCATACCTCCCAAGTGTCTCTCTTTAGGAGATATATCTCATCTGTTGATGCTCCAGACTTCTTTGAGGAATTATCTTTATTATATTCTTTTAATACAGGTCTTTAAGGAGCTATTATATCCTTCACAAAGGTTAAATTTGCTGTCGGATCTATCATTCTACATAACGTTATTAATTACTCATATGGTGTGATGCAAGAAACGTTCTCATCAGATAAAGGCATTTTTGTGCGCAGATAGATTTTGCGCATGTTCTAATCCAGGAAGCTAAATACCGAACGCTTCTTGAGCTGCACATGAAAAATTCAATTTTACGACAACAGTACGCAGACGTATAAATTAATTCGCAATAGCAGTTCTTGCATTAGACGCATTCGCTATTCCACTCTCACAGATTCGTTAATCTTAGCCACGCCCACAAAAAATATATACACAGCCGTTCGTTAATCTTGAATTTTCATTCGCAATTCAACAAAATCATGCTCAAACATATTCCCTAGTGGTTTTCACACGGGAAATAGCGATTGCGCACGTTTCCTGCATTGCGCCATTAGTCTCCTATATCAAGGCTAGTCAATTTTGGAACCTCCATTATCTTGAACACTACAATACCCTTCTTCCTCAATCAACAGGTGGGTTGTTGGGGATGAAGGGTGTTCTAGTGCCCAATACCTGGTGGTCCCACAGTTGACTAGCTCTGTCCTTTTGTATAGTATGCTCCCTCAAGAATTACACATCTTGGTATTTTTGTTCCAAATGTCTATGATTAAGCGCTCTGTATAGCCCGAAACGCGTAAGACCTCACCCCTTGGGGGTCTTGTTGCTACTATGTGTCCCACCTCCTTAGTAGTCTTTCTTGCAATTTTAAATGAAGAAATAAAGCTTATCGAGTTTGCTGACTTTGGAGTGCCGTTGTGATCCTCTATGTGCTCCAAATGTGATACCTACGTACAAGAATCGTACATGCAAAGGATTAACATTTCACTGCATAGATCTCTCCTTCTGCATTGTTGCTGTGTGATCCATGCCAGTGACATATGTCCAGATGTGTAGGAGAAAGCTGTCATTCATAAAACCATGGTCTGTGAATATGTACGATCCAGATCCTTGCAATTTGTTCAGCACATACAATCCAGATTAAATCACTAACTGATCAAAATATTCCAGCTACACCAACAAAATAAAATTGCCAATTTGGTCATTTGGATGACATTGGTATTGGCCACAAAAACACAGGTATATGTCCAATCTGGTTGACTTCCACCAGATTGGATTAAGTTGGCCAAGGAAATCGCACTGTGTATGGGTACCATTACTATAGACAATAAACAGTGAGGTTTAGTTGCATGTATGTGGCTAAAAACACGCTAAGCATAGGCCTGTCCCATTAGATTAGTCAAGTCCCTATTTGCCTCAAATCTGAAGATGAACCTGTACGGTATCTAGTATAATTCAATTAAAACACAGGTCTACCATCTTTTACCTCTACTGTGAGCAAAATCCTTGTTAGGAACGTAAGGATGGCAAATGTAACTAAACCTCACTGTTTGACTTAATCCAAACAAGAAGGAAGGAGGAGCCCAGACCTCCCAAAATACATCCAAAAATATACACACAATCTTGGAGAGTTGCATCCCTCACATTGCTAACAGATGGTATCATTGCTTGTTTTGCATTATACTATGTTCACTTTAGATTTGAAGCAGGTAGGGACTTCTCTAATCGGAGTTGCCTAATCTGATGGGTCTGGGAAGCCTAACATGGTTTTGGCCACAAACATGTAACCAGGGGAGGGCTGGCCTGGGGGGCAGGGGGCAATTGCTCCCCGGGCCAGTCATATGTCTGGGCTGGTGGGCCACTCCCTCTTGTTGCTGCAAATGGAGCTACACTAGTGATACCACAGAGCTCACAACTGAAATGGAGCTACACTAGTGATACCACAGAGCTCACAACTGAAATGGAGCTACACTAGTGATACCACAGAGCTTACAACTGAAATGGAACTACAATCCAAGTGGAGCTACACTAGTAACATAACCCATTTCTCTGGTAAGTTATATGGTATCACTAGTGTAGCTTTACTTAAATTGCAAGCTCTGTAGTTGCTCCGGTGCAACCCCATTTCAGTTGTAAGCTCTGTAGTTGCACCAGTGTAAACCCATTTCAATTGTGGCATTTCTTGACGTACTTCACAACACGGTACGGTACCCCTCTGGCATGCAAAGGATTAATGGCAATTTTAAAATTACCAAAAGGGGGTGGGCTGGGACAGTGGGCTGAAATGATAGTAGAATTGGGCCACTTGATTGTAGTTGCCCTCCAGGCCACAAGGTGCCAGCCCTCCCCTGCATGTAACTAAACCTTGATTGATTATCAGTAGTAAGTCAGAGGTTATTCATTGATAAAGATCAGGATTTGATACATACATTTTTTTGTTTACTTTTCTTATATGTAGCCAAGATATAGTTCTTGCTGCTATCCTGACTAATATATATATATATATATATATATATATATATATATATATATATATATATACTAGCAACATGGGACGGCGTTGCCCGTCATGTTATGACCGTTGGGCGCACGTGTGTGAAATGCAGACACACTGATAAACACAGACATATGCAACACACAGGCAGACACATACCATACATCCCAAGTGTCCCTCTTTAGGAGGGACAGTCCCTCTTTGAGGGCCAAATCCCTCTGTCCCTCTTTCCCACCCTGTTGTCCCTCTTTTTAGGAGGTCAGACTGTGTGCAGGGCCGGCTCCACCTATAGGCGAGGTAGGCTCCGGCCTAGGGCGCACACGTACTGGGGGCACGGGCATGCAGCGGAAAAGAGCTGCGCCCACACACCACGCCAGGAACCACAACACAGTCAGGTCTGTGTTGCTACAGCGCTCCCTCATCTGGTCGGATCTTTAGTAATGCAGAGCGTGCTGGGAGTCATGATCTCCAGCCGCGCTCTGCATTACTGAAGAGAAGACTGTGCGGGAGATACAGGTATGTGATGGGGGGCAAGTTGGAGCTGAGGGGGCATAGTGGAGCTGAGGGGGCAAGTTGGAGCAGATGTGGGGCAAAGTGGAGATGATGAGGGCAAGTTGGAGCTGTTAGGGGAAAGCTGGAGCTGAGGGGGCATAGTGGAGCTGGTGGTGGCAAGCTGGAGATGATGGGGGCAAGTTGGAGCTGATGAGGGTCAAAGTGGAGCTGATGAGGGTCAAAGTGGAGCTGAGGGGGGGCAAGTTGGAGCTGAGGGGGGGCAAAGTGGAGCTGGTGGGGCAAGTTGGAGCGGATGGGGGGGCAAGTTGGAGAGGATGGGGGCAAGTTGGAGCCGCTGGGGGCATAGTGGAGCTGATAGTGGAAAGTTGGAGCTGAGAGGGCATAGTGGAGCTGGTGGGGGCAAGTTGGAGCGGATGGGGGCAAGTTGGAGCGGATGGGGGGCAAAGTGGAGCTGATGGGGGTAAGTTGGAGAGGATGGGGGTCAAAGTGGAGCTGATGGGGGTAAGTTGGAGCTGAGGGGGCAAAATGGAGCTGGTGGGGGCACGTTGGAGCTGATGGGGGCAAGTTGGAGTTGATAGGGGCAAAGTGGAGCTGGTGGGCCAAAGTGAAGCTGATAAGGGGCAAGTTGGAGCTGGTGGGGGGCATCTCTTACAGGCATCTCCAGAACAGGGGCAGAGTGGCTCAGGGGGCAGAGAGAGGACAATCATGAAAAGAGGTTGGGTATAAGTAGGCAGGGTATAAAGGGGTGGGACACAAGGGGCGGAGCGAAATGGGCGGCAAAATTAGGTTTTGCCTAGGGTGGCAAAAATCCTTGCACCAGCCCTGACTGTGTGGTGTGTATTACTTTGCTCTACAGCAATAAAGCAATAAACTTCAGTATATGTGTGTATACATTAGTCTGTGCAAATAAAATACTTTGGTCTTGAACTAAATCATTTATTCAGTTACATAAATAGCCAGTAATAGGTCATGAAATAACCTAAAAATTCTTACTAATGCCCCGCCCACCAGCCACACCCCCAATAATATTACCTAAAACTAACGTGTCCCTCTTTGGCCCTGTGAAATGTTGGGAGGTATGCACATACACACAGTGAGCGGCAGAAACATGCAAAAGACATGTACACACAGACACACTGGAGATGCACATATGGACACACATATGTAACAGAGATGTACACACACAGACACGCAACATATATGAGCAGAAACACATGTGCTCATGAGTTGTGTACCCCTCTGGCACTCAAAGGGTTAAGGTATAGAGAGGCATGTCAGAGTTAAATAGCAGTGGGAAGTGTGTTCATACCTGGGAACACTGACTTGTGAAGTCCCTAGAGGGGACTGATGTGGTGCTGATGTGGAGAGACAAATGGGGAAATCTGGGTTAAAAGTGGGTGGGGCTTAATCACGAGTAGGGGGCGGGGCTTAACATAAATGTGAAAAAGTGTTAGTAATAGGCTGGGGAAGGAGGAGAAGTGGGAGGGGAATGCAAGTTTACAGTGTGAGGGGTTTGAACACACTCCATGAGGGGTAAAGCTTGATACAGAACCCTGTGGCAGTCAGTGGGTTAAGTGTGTATCTGATGGCTGTCTGTCCTGTGTGTTGCATGGCAAATGGTGACAGTGAAGAAGTAATTCAGCAATGAGGGCCTACCTTAACCCTTTGAGTGCCATTTTGTTCCCTTGCTGATGCAGCACCATTCAGTGGCTTTACTACAGGTCCTGCTGAGGCCACTGGGAGTCAAGGTGAGTGACTGTGTGTCAGCCATCTTTCTTTCTGGCTTTGTGTGTGTGTATGGGTGTTTGGTGCTGTGTGAGTGAGGCATGTATGTGTTATACCTGGGAATTTTTACTTGTGGAGTCCCTCATGTGGTGCTGATGTGGAGAGAGCAATGGGGCAATCTGGGTTAAAAGGGGGCGGGGCTTAATCGCGAGTAGGGGGCGGGGCTTAACATAAATATGGAAAAGTGTTAGTAATAGGCTGGGGAAGGAGGAGAAGTGTGAGAGAAATGCAAGTTTACAGTGTGAGGAGTTTGAACACACTCCCTGAGGGGTAAAGCTGGATACACAACCCTGTGGCAGTCAGTGGGTTAAGTGTGAATCTGATGGCTGTCTGTCCTGTGTCTTGCATGGCAAATGATGACAGTGAAGAAATAATTGAGCAATGAGGACCTACCTTAACCCTTTGAGTGCAATTTTGTTCCTCTGGTGCTGCACTACAGGTCCTGCTGAGGCCTCTGGGAGTCAGGGTGAGTGACTGTGTGTGTGTGTCAGCCATATGTATTTCTGGCTTTGTGTGTGTATGTGGTGCTGTGTGTGTGAGTGGGGGCATGTCTGCTTGGTGCTGTGTGAGTGGGGCATGTGTGTGTGTTTGTGTGGTGCTGTGTGAGTGGGGCATGTGTGTGTGTTTGTGTGGTGCTGTGTGAGTGGGGCATGTGTGTTTGTCTGTGGTGTAGGAGCAAGTGGCGGCCATATTGTTTTTTTCTGACTTTGATAGTGGTGGGTGGGCTGCATAGTGGGGGCGGGCCAACTCCCTGCATGATTGAATCACCCAATGGGAACAGTAACTCCTCCTTAATACCACCCCTGGGTGTGTTTTGGCAGGCACAAAGTCTTCTTTTATATATATAGATATATAAAACTATTTGAGTAGTAATAATGAGTAAGACTGGGCTTGCCACTAATTCATTTTTATGTTTGACTCATTAGACCTCATGGGCTTTCATAAGGGAAAAGTCATGTCAAGCCCCAGCAAAACGGAAAGAAAAAATCAAAGAAAAAAGAATGCCTTTTCGGTTCTCAGAAGATGACTATTTCATGCATTATTAAAGGGATTTGTGTCCGTGGAATCCACCCTCATTGTTCCCTCCATGCTTCAAGACTTAGCTAAGAGGGAATTATACCTGTATTGCGTCAGCAGACTTCCCTGGAAAGGAAAATTGGTTTGGGCATTGCAAGAGCATGAATAGCATTAAAGGGGAAATTTTAATTTGCATATTTAACCAATTTCTTCATGATTTATTCTTGCTCTGATTAAAGCAGGTTTTCCCTTGAGGGGGAAATCCTGACCCCAGCTGTGAGAGCAGGGATAGTGATACAATGTACCATTATACCCTGCTAGTGGGAATGAACTTAGGAAGATCTTTCTCTCCGGTCGCATTACAAGTTGCACAAGTTGGGACAAAAACTTCCAAAAATTATTTTTAATGTAAATGGGGCATCAAACATTGGAGACCCCACTTAAATAAATGGGGATTTCTGCTTAATTCCTATGGTACAATTGGTTGCTCCAGAGTTGCACCACTTTCTTTCATAGATAAGCCATCCGTGAGCACTCAGGGCTCTATATACTGAATACCCTTATCTGGCTGTCCTAGACATTATGCCTGATGTCTAAGGGACTCCCCTGCGTCAGCTGTATACCCGTGAGGTCCTTCCTGACTCCATCAGTAATCATAGACAAGTACGGATGGGCTCTCTATATACCGAGACAATAATCCCTGCGTATTTCTATTAGTCAATAGGGAGGTGTTCTCTGGAGCTCCCCATTGATAAATGTACTACAAAACTCTGAGCCACTGAGACAGAGCAGCTGCATTCCTGTTCTCAATCCCCAGAGCTGCAGAGACACATCAGATGATTCCTATTGGCTGTTTTGTTGTCACACGTACCTGCCCAGCCAACAGGAATGAGGCTGATTTTGCTAAGTCCCAGCTGTCAGTAGCCACATAAAAATTTACAGGGTCAGTGTATAAATTGTCCTGTGCTTCTCCTCCTCAGAGCTGGTTTAGAGAAGCAGACGATGATCTTTGTTGACTGATATGATGGCCTACCTACATGCACAGCCAATGGGAGTCAGGCTGCCATTGCTAGTCCTAACTTCAGCACTAGCAGCATTATAAACTTAAATCCTTCAGTGTATAGGTCCCCCCCATCCCGGGGCTATCCTTCCCGTAGCTGGTGCTGTAAGCTCCAGAGAGGCAGCCGATGACTACAGTTGACTGATGTGAAGTCATTCACCTGCACAGCCAACAAGAATGAGGCAGATACTTCTACTCCTGTCTTTTGCAGTATCAGCTTTAGAAGTAGTTCTCAATGTAAAGGTCCCCCTTGGGTCTCGTCTTTCCAGAGCTGATGGGTTGGGAGCTGTTCAGTACCAGTTAGAAGGTTGCAGATGGCACAGCCTTCCTCTATGTTGTCAAGTGATTGATAGTAATATAATTTCTTATCCTATATTCTTCAAGCCACATGCACAAAGATAAAACTGGAAAAATTCTCGGGGGAATTGCACTATAGTTAATACTTAAAAATACCCTTTGATTTTAAGAGTTTGAATGTAAGTTGACAATGAAGATCTGGGGTTTCTTTGCAATTTCCTGGTTGGTTTGCTGGTTTCTCCTTGAAGGTTGGACTATCTGTGGTCTTGAACTTTTCAATCATGTAGATCATCTGTCTGACAGTGGATTGTTGGGTCTCCAAATTCTAAGAAATTCTTTTGTGTCCCTTTCTAGACTGATGAGAATCAATAACTGCTTTTCTGAGGTCCTCAATGATTTCCTTTGATCACAGCATGATGTGTTTCCTCAAACGTCAATGGTGAAGACCAAGCAGTGGTGGCGCTACTATAATAGCAGAATAGGGCAACCATTTTGTCTGAGGGCCCCACAGTGGTTATACAGTATCACCACTGCATGTGAACAAAATCATATACGTAGGAGTGAATTTTTCACTTACGGCCCCCAAAAACTTCCTCGCCTGAGACCAAGCACAAAAGGTTGGATGCAGGAAACATGCACTATCGCTAGTTCCAGTATGAAAAGCACTAGCAAATAAGTTTGTGGTCGGGCCTAGGAGAGATTATGATGATAAGGTGTATGTTGGATGCCTATTGCCCATTCCGACCTGTAAGGTAGGCCTAAGAGTGGGCCCACGTGTATAAGAAAAAGAATGAAATTGATAGAGCTGAGAAAGGGGTATGGGTTGGGTGGGTAACACAGAGCTCAGTCGGAGCTCTGCGCAGTCCCGAGGAAAGGATTGAGGTTGGTATAAATGTCTCCAACCGGCCCTCCCACAACCCCAGGCTAACCAATAGCCTTACATTTGTGGTCGGGCCTAGGAGAGACTATGACGATAAGGTGTATGTTGGATGCCTATTGCCCATTCCGACCTGTAAGGTAGGCCTAAGAGTGGGCAAAAAAAAGGACCATGAATCCACAGGGATCATGACCGTAGATCTATATCCAACGTGAATAAAGAATGGGTACTGAAATAACCTGATACTGGATAACCCCCCGCCTGGTGACCCCTGAAATCTAACAGAAGCCATAAGAAAGGTGGAGCAAATGTAACTAAAAAAGAGGGCTGATAACCGAAGGGTAGTGAGCTGTTTACCCAACTGCTCCGAAAATATACAATCTAAGGTGTCAAGTAAAAGACTACTTACAATACCTCACATGATCAATCGTAGGAGTGTGCGACAGTGTAACTTACTGTAGTAGTTGTGTTGATAAAGATGTTTAATCCCTGCCAAGACGGATAACAAAATAAGATAAAATATGCATAACTAGTATATAAATGGCCAAAAAGATGTAAAGGCAGAACACATGTGGCACCCTACCACAGAACAGCTAGCCCAGTCAATAGTTGACGTGTATGGTGGAAACGGTGAGAACCTTGAAATACTACCTCCCATATATAGCTTCATAAACATGGCACACATCATAACATCAGGGCCAGGTATGCAACACATGTACGTCTGAAGGTGGTAGTCTGATTCATGATACTTAATATATAACTATAATGCTGCTGGTTCGTGACCCCCTGCCTAGTGAAAAAGAGAGAAAAGAATTAACTTGTATATGGAGACTGGTGAGTCCCTCTCTAGTGCCAAGCGGCTGATGTGAGACACTACCTATGGTTTGGACCGATGGGCGTGAGGCCTATGCGATAGGTTGAGGGGTGTTGGTCTCGCGGTGACAAAGAATCTTAAGCAGTATAAGACCCTATGTCTATAGAGTGGGTGTGACAGGTGAAGCCCTGTCTATCAAGAACACTAGGAAGAAGGCTCTGTCTATGAGTTGGGCCGAGGGAAACGTGGGACGGGACTAAGCTGTAGCCTTCCCCTAACTATCCTAAAAGACGAACCAGCAGTCTTTACATAACCTAAACCTAACTCTGCCTCTGAAAGTAACTTGCTCGAGCCTGTATGCGTGTCTCTGAAATGAGGAGACTGAATAAGATATACAAGATACCGAGTTTAATGACAAACAGTATCTCGGTGTGAGATAAAACCCATTAGATTTAATTGTGGACTACCTAGTTTAAGAACATACGAGAACGTATCAATAAACCCTAGAAACCTACCCGTAAAAAAATGATGATGGAAAAAAACAAAAAAACAACATGAAGAGATCTCCGTGTGCAACATAGGAATAAATGAAAAGTTCCGCCAATATTACTTATTTGCTGTCGGTCACCTGAAAGCCTAACTGACTAGAGAAAAGGATAGATCAAAAGCACCTAACTGAGCTATATATGTGGGGAAGGTGAGACCCTAAAATAAACACCAACCAGAACTACCTATGATTTGGACCGAGGGGCGATTGCCTAAGCGGTAGGTGGGAACGTGACTGGCGGTGTTATCTATCTCAAAATAAAAACCTGGCTGTCCGTGACGCCCTACCTAAAAGAGACCAGGAGGAGGTACGCTAACTATGCATTGGGCTGAGGGGAAATACACGAGATTTCCCGGGGGACTGGACTACTCCTCCATTCCTACCCTAAAAGACAGGGACCGACAGACTTTAGAAAAATAAAAACCTGCCCTACTTAATCTTAGTAGAGTCAGCTTCATAAATGCCAGAGCTCCCTTCCTGCCCCTGTAACCGAAGTAACTACATCTCCAACATCAGATTAACTAGATACCTCTGAGATTTGAGACCCGTAATGCTTGGTCTAGATGCCCTAGCCCCAAAAGTCAAGATGTAGAACTTAAAGGGATAGTAACACTTCGTTTTAACTTTATTTTATTTTGTAGGCATTAAAAAAACATGAAGAATGATACAAGTCTTATCTCTGAAACCTTTATGGTTTATGAGATATTCACAAGCAAAGTTCCCCTCCCTGCCCCTTTTTCCTAGTGTAAGCCATCTCTTCTCAGATGTGAGTCTGGTTGTATGACAGTACAGATAACAGAAGGGGACAATTTTCTTCCTATGAGAACAATGAAAGCCCTTCCCCCCTTGACAAGTTTATCAGCTTTTTCCCTTATCTTAATTGAAGATTGTCCCTCTCTGCAGTCTACCTGGGCACCTTCCTTCTGATCTGGTTGAACAGGGGGGGGATACTTTGCTTGTGAATATCTCTTAAACCATAAAGGTTTCAGAGATAAGACTTATATCATTCTTCATGTTTTTTTAATGCCTACAAAATAAAATAAAGTTAAAATGAAGTATTACTATCCCTTTAACTATAACAATAGGGACCTACTGAACAGGATAAAGATCACGCTCAAAGCTGTATGCCTGTCTCTGAAATAAGGAGACTGAAATGATACACGAGATACTAAGTTGAATGATAAACAGTATCTCTATGGGAAATACCCCTATGTAATTCCTTAGTAGAATACCTAGTTCAGAACGTACAAGAACATAACCAAAAATACCCTATAAAACTAATCAGGAAGTATCATAACAAAATGACTACAGAGATCTCCGTGAGTGACCTGAACGTAGGAGCTTCCTAAATGACGGAGCTCCATACCTGCCCTTATCCCAGAAGTAGCTAACGCCCCAACTTCTGATATCTTAACACCTCTGAGATTGGGACACCAGATCTGTCCTAAATACATGCTATAACCAGATTACATATTGGATGACAACATAAGTTAGTAACGTACTCATACACACTAAACGGCAACATGAAAGCTTCAAATTGAAATACCTTACCTTTGATGCTTGAGACCGCCTTCGTGTGTCTTAGACAAGCCTAAGAATGCAAGATTAACAGATTGCCCCATATGCTAAACCTGAAAAACATCAGTACCTACACGGTCAACCTGTACCTAGGACTTGTGATTATAAAAAAGTACTGATAAACTGCTACTGAACCATACAACCTTCCCTGAAGACCGGACCGGCTTAAATAATTCCTATCCCGCTAAACTTATCCTAATTCTAACTCTACCCTCACCTCAACCCCAGGAGAAATTGAGAGATGTATCCATAATTGGACATAATAGGAGGCACTAAAAAAAAATAAAAATAAAAAAAAATAAATAAATAAATAAATAAAAAAATGTAAAAAAAAATTAAACTGGTAAGTAGTATGCTGGCTTAGACAACCTGTCTCGCTCGCGATTATTCGAACGTCAGAAACTAAATACAAAAGATATACATTACAGTAAGACAAGTGCTGGCTGTCGTAGCGGATGCCTGAGCAGCTGTATGATCAAGATTACATAGTAGTATAAACCAGAGGCGTACGTAGACATAAATGAAATCAAACCTGGTCTTGACTGCAGTAAAGTTCAATGCTTGTGGAAGGAAAACCAGCCTGCAAGAGGAGCACTTGGGGTGATCGCGTGCTTGACTGTGCGTGGCTGTACACATGGTCGCGTTGTGATGACGTGAACGTGACTTGGTCTAAGAGAATCAACGAGTAACACAGAGCTCAGTCGGAGCTCTGCGCAGTCCCGAGGAAAGGATTGAGGTTGGTATAAATGTCTCCAACCGGCCCTCCCACAACTCCAGGCTAACCAATAGCCTTACATTTGTACGTGATTTTGTTCAATTGGGCATGAGAAATCAAGATTAGTGAAAAGCTGTGCATATGTTTTTTTTGTGGGCGTGGTCAGGATTAAGGAATGGAGTGGAATAATGAATGCATTTAATGCAGGAAGTGCTGTTGCGACCTATTTTATACGTCTGTGTAGTGTTGTCGTGAAACCTAATTTTTTTATTTGCAAATTAAGAAACTTTCGTTATCCTTTTTTTGGATAAGAACTTGCGCAATATCAATCTGTGCAGGAAATATGCCTTCAGCGAATGTGCATGTTTCTTGCATCCCGCCCCCAAAGTTTCTGATCTTTATGTTGGGTTGGAGCCTCTTAAACTCACCCCTGAAGAGATAACTAATTATTTAAACACCTGATTCTAATTATCCCCTTTAAATAAGGTGGTGAAACCAGATTTCCAACCAGGATTTCAATTACCCTCATGTCCTTTCAGGTTCCATACCTCCCAAGTGTCCCTCTTTAGGAGGGACAGTACCTCTTTTAGACCCAAATCCCTCTGTCCCTCTTTCCCACCCTGATGTCCCTCTTTTTAGGAGATCAGACTGTGTGGTGTGTGTGACCTAATGACACCTCTTTCTGTAAATGAATAAATAATTTAGAACAAGACCAAACTATTTTGTTTACACAGACTAATATATACACACATATAATGGTGTTTAGACAAACATTAATGTGAGTTTTTATTGCTGTGATACATTTCTATACACACCACACAGTCCGATCTCCTAAACACAGGGACACCAGGGTGATACACTTATATACACACCGCACAGTCTGATCTCCTAAACACAGGAACACCAGGGTGATACACTTATATACACAACCACAAAGTACGATCTCCTAAACATAGGGACACCGGGGTGATACACTTATATACACAACCACAAAGTCCAATCTCCCAAACATAGGGACACCAGGGTGATACACTTATATACACATCACACAGTCCGATCTCCTAAACACAGGGACACCAGAGTGATACACTTCTATACACACCACACAGTCTGATCTCCTAAACACAGGGACACCAGGGTGATACACTTCTATACACACACCACACAGTCTGATCTCCTAAACACAGGGACACCAGGGTGATACACTTCCATACACACACCACACAGTCTGATCTCCTAAACACAGACACACCAGGGTGATACACTTATATATACACCACACAGTCTGATCTCCTAAACACAGGGACACCAGGGTGATACACTTCTATACACATCACACAGTCTGATCTCCTAAACACAGGGACACCAGGGTGATACACTTACATACACACACCACACAGTCTGATCTCCTAAACACAGGGACACCAGGGTGGTAGACTTATATACACACACCACACAGTCTGATCTCCTAAACACAGGGACACCAGGGTGATACACTTATACACACACCACACAGCCTGATCTCCTAAACACAGGGACACCAGGATGATACACTTCTATACACACCACATAGTCTGATCTCCTAAACACAGGGACACCAGGGTGATACACTTCTATACACACCACAAAGTCTGATCTTCTAAACACAGGGACACCGGGGTGATACATATATATACACATCACACAGTCTGATCTCCTAAACACAGGGACACCAGGGTGATACACTTATATACACACCGCACAGTCTGATCTCCTAAACACAGGGACACCAGGGTGATACACTTCTATACACACCACACAGTCTGATCTCCTAAACACAGGGACACCAGGGTGATAAACTTCTATACACATCACACAGTCTGATCTCCTAAACACAGGGACACCAGGGTGATACACTTATATACACAACACACAGTCTGATCTCCTAAACACAGGGGCACCAGGGTGATACACTTATATACACAACACACAGTCTGATCTCCTAAACACAGGGACACCAGGGTGATACACTTATACACACACCACACAGCCTGATCTCCTAAACACAGGGACACCAGGGTGATACACTTATATACACACCACACAGTCTGATCTCCTAAACACAGGGACACCAGGGTGATACACTTATATACACACACCACACAGTCTGATCTCCTAAACACAGGGACACCAGGGTACTTCTATACACACCACACAGTCTGATCTCCTAAACACAGGGACACCAGGGTGGGAAAGAGGGACAGTCCCCACAAAATAGGGACACTTGGGAGATATGTGTGTATATATATATATATATATATATATATGTGTGTGTGTATATGGATGTGTCTCTGTATGAGTGTGCGTATGTGTTGGCACATGTTCATGTCCATTTATGTGGCGTGCGTATACATGTGTCTGTCCCTGTGTTGTGTGTCTGTTCATGCATGTGTAAATATATTTGTGCACGTATGTGTCTCTGCATGTATGTATATGTATTTATGTGTGTGTGAGTGTGTACATATGTTCATGTTGGTGAAAGCGGTGTTTGTGTGTACATATGTTTGTGTCTGTGTATGTGGTGTGTGTATAAATATCTTTGTGTCTCTGAGCAATGTAAAATTTATACAAAAGCTGACACAGGTTTGCAGTTCATACACACTGACTTGCATTTCTTAAAGAAGCAGTAAACTTATTTTTATGAAAACACGTATTTTATAGAGCTTTTCCTGCTGAATAAAACAAGGTCACTCCCACTGCGGTAAGATGTTTTATTCAAAAATTATAGCAGTTTAAATAATCAGGAAGTGAATTTACTGTGTTTACTTCCTGATAGTTCTAACTGACAGGAAGTGAATTTACTGTGATTACTTCCTGATAGTTCTGACAGGAAGTTAATTTACTGTGTTTACTTCCTGATAGTTCTAACTGACAGGAAGTGAATTTACTGTGTGATTACTTCCTGATAGTTCTAACTGACAGGAAGTGACAGGCAGTTTCTATCACATTCTATGGAGAACTGTATGTCTCCAACTTTTCTGACTTTCCTTTCCATTAGAATCTAACAGGAAATCTAATTAGAATTTGACCACTAGAGGGCACTGCTAATGTAAAAAAACATGGGTTTAAACTGTAATAACTCTGGAAATATAAATCTCTCGGCAGTTGGAGTACCCTTATTTTACTCAATAGGAAAATCCCTACAATATATATTTTTTCATAAAAAAAGTTTACTGCTCCTTTAAAGCCAACAGCGAAGCTGACCCACGCAGCTCACAATCTGAATAAAACCAATAAAACAGCCTGACTCATTCCCGTTTCACTTGTTGCTTTTCACCTACTTTGGAATCTGCACCAGTGTCACTCCTTTATAGTAAATAAGTACTAAAGGTGACTAACTGTCCACCCCTACATTACACAAATACCTTCCAGTGCAAATTAATTTACAGGTTGGAAGCAGCGGTGCAACTAGTCAGTGGAAGGGTCCATGTGAAAACATTTTTGGGCCTCCTAACACAAGTATATTCTCCCATGGGGCATAAATAAATCCTCCTAGTCTCTGGGTATACCTGGGAACTCTTCGTATCTGCCCCAGAGACTCCGGTCTATAGAGGTAAATAGTAGTTGTCTGGGGATAGAGGCTGATTCTCCATTGGTGGGGAGTTTCTTGGATAACTCCACCCACTTTAAATTCCATTTTAATGTTCCAGACGTTTTCCTGCGTCATCCAGGGCCGGATTTGCCATTAGGCAAAGTAGGCACCTGCCTACAGGCGCACGCCAACAAGGTGCGCCTGCCATTTGGATTGTTTTTTAAATATTCTTTAAAAAAAAAAAAAAAAACTAGCCGCCTCCCTGGCTGCGCCGGCGGCACCCACTCACATTGCCCCCCCCCCCCGGTCTTGTACCTGATGGAGCTCCCTCGTCGCCTCTTTAGGAATTACATCATTTCCCAGCGCTCTGCATTCCTGAATAGGAGACCGCGAGAGAGCTCCATCAGGTACAAGACTGTGCCAAAGGAGGCACATACAGATCTCTTACCAGGGAGGTAGGAAACGGACAACGGGGGAGGCAATGTGAGGGAAATGTGGAGCTAATGGGAGGCAAGTTGGAGCCGATAGAGGGCAATGTGGAGCTTATGGGAGGCAAGTTGGAGCTGATGGGGTGGGGGGCAATGTGAGGGCAATGTGGAGCTGATGGGGGGCAATGTGAGGGCAATATGGATCTGATGTAAATCCAGCCCTGGCGTCATCCCTGTAAGGTATCTTCCTCTATCAATAATGATGAGAGTAGAGAGATGGGACATCAGTTGTATGCTAGCACGTCAGTAACACAGTTGGTGAGGCTGAAAAAAGACATGCGTCCATCAAGTCCAGCCCATGCCAAATCACCCCTGTTGGTCCAGAGGAAAGCAAAAAAAGAAAAAAAAAACAAAAAAGAAAATAAAACATTGAAGCCATTTGCAGTTCAGCCTCAAACAGGTAAGAAAAAAAATTCCTTCCCGACTCCAAATGGCACTCAGGTATTTTCCTGGATCAACATCCTTCCTGCTTTGAATCCACCTGTCATAATTCTCAATATTGTTCTGTGCTAGATAGGTATCCGTTTTTGAAGGCAGTTACAGTATCTGCAAGCACAGCATTCTGAGGCAAAGAAATCAAAAACTTTACTGCTTTTAATGTAAAAAAATCCTTACCTTTGTTTTAGTCCAAAGCACCTTTCCCCTAGTCTTAATGGATGATATCTTTGTCTTAGCTCGGCTCCTTGTGTAAATAGTTCATTGGAGAGTTAAAGGGATAGTAATGTTTCATAATAAAAGCAGCTCTAATTAATCATCATAGTATTTGGACTTTGGAGAGTGTTATTTCAATTCTGTCAGAGTTGTAGTACAAGAGTAATTCAATGATAAAGTATCCCCCTCCCGCCCCTTTTACTGATGTAACACTGCTCAGCCAGATCAGAAGGAGGTGCCCAGGTAGACTGCAGAGAGAGACAATCTTCAATTAAGATAAGGGAAAAACCTGAAAAACTTGTCAAGTGGGGCAGGGATTTCATTGTTCTCATAGGAAGAAGATTGTCCCCTGCTGTTATCTGTCTGGTCTATAGACTGCATTCCACATCTGAGAAGAGATGGCTTACACTAGGTAAAAGGGGTGGGAGGGGAAACTTTGCTTGTGAATATCTCTCAAACCATAAAGGTTTGAGAGATAAGACTTATAACATTCTTCATGTTTTTTTAATGCCTACAAAATAAAATAAGGATAAAACGAAGTATTAGTATCCCTTTAAAATGAACCTGCTGTCGGCTCGAGGTTGGAGCATTCCCCTTGATGCCTGTAATGTAAGCTTTTTATTACAGTTATAATGGAACAGGTTAGAGCCTCTTGTCCGACAGAAGGTGCAGTTTAGAGTGCCAGCAAGCATTGCACTGATGATGTCCCATCTCTCTACTCTCATTATTAGTGGTGGGAGCCAGGGGTGGGCTGCCAGAGGCCACTGCCCACTGCTTATACTTTTATGGACATTGACAGAGGTGCTGATTAGCAATACAGCTTCTGTACCACTGCTATGTACATCACTACCTAACTGGATACCATGCTAGACCACATACACCCTGCATTGCTTTGTAAATTTTATGTGCAGCTTTGACAGGTCTATGCTGGCTCCTCATGCTGACATAAACGAGGAACTCATCTTCCTACAAATGAGTTAACACATATTTCAACCTCCTTATCTATACTATGTGGTTCCAAGGACCCCTCCCCCCTGCTCTGCCAACCACAGTCTGATCAGGGCCGGCGCTACCATTAAGGCAGGACAGGCAGCTGCCTTAGGGCACCACAACGGAGGGGCGCCAAAAAGGGGGAAGCTGTTTTTTTTTTTGTTTTTTTTTTTTAAAATATATATATCTGCCACAAGGAAGCGCTGATTTACACTACCAAGCGCTCCCTCGCGGCATCTATGTGACACACCACAGAGAGACCCAGGCTCTGTAGTAATACAGAGCGCTGGGAGATGACATCATCTCCCAGCGCTCTGCATTATTGAGAGCAGCGCACGGGAGCTTTAGCTCTGTGCCGAAGGAGGCACAGAGCTCTAAGTTATGGCACGCCTCTAGACCACCAGGGACTCAAGGTAGGGGATGAAGGGGCAATGTGGAGATGAAGGGGCATTATGGAAGGGGCATTGTGGAAATGAAGGGGCAATGTGAAGATGAAGGGGCATTATGGAAGGGTCAATGTGGAGATGAAGGGGGCTTTGTGGAGATAAGGGTGCATTGTGGAGATAATGGGGCATTGTGGAGATAAGGGGGCATTGTGGAGATGAAGGGGCAATGTGGAGATGAAGGGAACATTGTGGAAGGGGCAATGTGGAGATAAGGGAGCACTGTGGAAGGGGCATTGTGGAGATAAGGGGGCATTGTGGAAGGGGCATTGTGGAGATGAAGGGGCAATGTGGAGATAAGGGGGCATTGTGGAAGGGACATTGTGGAGATGAAGGGGCAATGTGGAGATGAAGGGAACATTGTGGAAGGGGCAATGTGGAGGTGGGGAGAGTGTGGAAGTGAATATGTGGCCGGAGGCAGGGGATTGTGGCAAGGTCGGTGGGGTCAGGGGATTGTGTTCGGGTCGGGGGGGGGGGGGCATCAAAATGTACCTTCGCCTGTCTATACAAAAATCCTTGCACCGGCCCTGAGTCTGATCCAAGTACTGGTCCATCACAAGAAAAAGGGAGAGGAATCTGATGACTGTCATTCATAAGTGACTGCTTTACTTCTATTGAGGCAGGAAGGAAGACATAGCCGTGATCATTCCATGCCCATTCCCAGTTTTACATGTTTAAAATAGATGGCCGCATGGTGGTAAGGGGGTTTTACTACAGACCAGGGTAAGGTTCGTTGTGGAGCGGTTTGTGCCCTGTCATTTATACCTGTTATGAGACCCATAATTTATGAATGCTGCCTAGAGCAGCGATGAGGAAATATTCACTCCCAACTCCATAATCGGGTGTCACAGTGTACAGTAAAGTTAAAAAGTTTTAGGCAGGTGAAGTTCTCAATACATATAGAACTGTAGATCCCTTTTTTGGGCTTCTGGAGGGTGGGAGCTTTTATCAGTAGCAGGTTTCCCAGAATTGAATAAAATTCCATTGTGCATCACAATTGTCTATTCATTTGACTTTTGACGTTAAATTGTCTTCAGCAACCACACCTTATTAGCTGTTTGACTGCTCCTCACCCAGTTTAATTCCTCCTTCACAGCTGTTTCTGTTTCAGTTAATGATTGTATTTCAGTCAGCGTACTAAATTAATGATCATCAGCACCTGTTTGTATAATTGTTTAACCATACACCTGATTATGGCCTCGATACTATTAACAACGCTTAGAAAAAAAAAAAAAAAGTTGTTTTGTTTTTTTAAGTCAGGTCTTAGTATCCTATTACCCGAAAAAAAAATCAGCAGTAATTGTACACAAAACCAGTAAAAAAAAAGCCCATAGGAAACAATTAAAAACAATGTGTAAGTAGCATTCTATTACCTACGTGCAGTATTACCGTGTGTTTTGTGGTTACATTTGTGGTTCTGTCGGTAATCCTACACCTCAGAGTTGAGGTGTAGAAGCCACAATGACGGTTTCAAAACCATCGTTGTTCAAACAAAAGCAGTGCAGAATACAGTATACATCATAGAAATCCAACATAGAGTGCCCCCCGTTGATATATTAACTATCTCCCCTTTTGAAAATCGACATATAGTGCTCCCATGACCTTCTGTCACCATTTTAATTCGGCAAATATTGATCATATTTGACATATTAACCCCTACTTTGAAATCTGATTGATAGTGCTCCCATAATCTTTTTTCCTCCATTTAAATTCAGCCCATACTGCTCAACATTGTTTCTTCTCCAAATGTATGTGACATGCCCTCGTTGTATATGTATTGCATGATTAACCATATGAGTACCAGAGAGGTAGCAACACATTGCAATGTGTTTGCTACACTTCTGGTACTCAGAGGGTTAATAGGCAAGGTATGTGGCTGCATACCTTGTCTGTTTATGTGTAAATATGTTATTTTTTTTATTGTATATTTATTGTATTTAAAAAAAAATCTTCAGACCTCAAGGGGGGCATCACACCCCCCTGGAGTTGATCATCTATCCATTAGGATAGGTGACCAATGCAGACGACAATTGCCTGCATTTTCAATAACACATATGTTATATGGGCTTTCTTATTATTATTCTTGTTATATATTTTAAAAATGTAAACTTTAGACCTCGATGGGGGCGTCAGGACCCCTCCTGACAGCCCCTAGCATGGATCAAAGACCGGGTGATTGATTCATTGATGAAAGTGCATCAAAGCACTTCTCATGAATGAACCCAGTGACAGGATTCACTTCAAGCACTACTACTGGATCCTACTTATATAGCAGTTTCAGTAGTAAAAAAGGAAGGCAGAAAACTCCTTCCTTGTCGCCCCATGGATCACCTACCCTTCTGGATAGGTGATCAATGCTATGGGGGTGTCAGGAGGGGTTCTGATGCCCCCCTTGAAGTCTGAAGTTTTTTTTTAATACAGTAAAAATACAATAAAAAATAACATGTTTACACATATACAGGCAAGGTATGCAGCCGCATACCTTGCCTATTAACCCTTTGAGTACCAGATGGGTAGCAAACACATTGCAATGCATTGTTACCTCTCTGGTACTCATAGGGTTAATCAAGCAATACAGTACATCTACAACGAGGGCATGTCACATAGAATTGGCGAAGAAACAATGTTGATTGGGAGCAATATTGGTCGAACTTAAATGGAGAAAGAAGCTCATGGGAGCACGATCAGTCAAATTTCAAGGGGAGGGTTAATGTGTCGAAAGGGGGCAATATTGGTCAAATTTAAATGGAGATAGAAGGTTATGGGAGAACTATCAGTCGAATTTCAAAGGGGGGGTTAATATGTTGACAGCGCCTTTTTTGTTAGTATGTCAAAATGTGCTGTCTACGCCAGGTTTTTTATGCCGTGGTTCTGCAATAGAATACCAGTAAAACACATGTTTGCAAAATACACTTTGCTTGTTTTTAGTGTAACAAGGATTTTAGCGCAGGTAATAGTATCGGTCCCTATATGCCTACAAAATCCATGACTTTGTTGAAATGTGCCTAGAAAACTTGATGCTGTTTTGAAGGACAAGGGTGGTCACACTAAATATTGATTTGATGTAGATTTGTCTTCTGTTGACTCACAATGCGTTTTATTTTATTACTGATAAAAATAAACTACTAACACATCTTGTTTTTAAAGCATTCTTACTTTACAGCATTTTTCACACTTGCCTAAAACTTTTTCACACAACTGCATGTGAGGTCATGTGACTATGTGGAACAAGGCAAGGGTGTCACAAAATATATACATAGTTCTGGAACTATCAGTGGGACAGACGAATAAGGTGTGGGTAGGAGATAGTGTACGTGTGCTTCTCTGAGTGCGACAACTAGGGGTATAGTGGACCATAGTTTGGGTTTCACACAGTGTTTCTGTGACTACCAGTGAATAGTGGAACAAAGTGGGGGTGTCAAGCAGTGTATGTAGTTCTGTTACCAGCAGTGGTCTAATGCTGGGGTGTTAGAAAATATTTAGTGGTTCTGTGTCTACTAATACACAGTTGAACAAGGCTGAAGTATGAATCAGAGACAGAGCTTGGGTGTCAGACAGTGTATGTGTGGGTCTGTGACTACCAGTGGAACAAGGCTGGGGTGTCAGACAGTGTATGTGTGGGTCTGTGACTACCAGTGGAACAAGGCTGAGGTGTCAGACAGTGTATGTGTGGGTCTGTGACTACCAATGGAACAAGGCTGGGGTGTCAGACAGTGTATGTGTGGGTCTGTGACTACCAGTGGAACAAGGCTGGGATGTCAGACAGTGTATGTGTGGGTCTATGACTACCAGTGGTACAAGGCTGGGGTGTCAAACAGTGTATGTGTGGGTCTATGACTACCAGTGGTACAAGGCTCGGATGTCAGACAGTGTATGTGTGGGTCTGTGACTACTAGTGGAACAAGGCTGGGGTGTCAGACAGTGTATGTGTGGGTCTGTGACTACCAATGGAACAAGGCTGGGGTGTCAGACAGTGTATGTGTGGGTCTGTGACTACCAGTGGAACAATGCTGGGGTGTCAGACAGTGTACGTGTGGGTCTGTGACTACCAGTAGAACAAGGCTGGGGTGTCAGACAGTGTATGTGTGGGTCTGTGACTACCAATGGAACAAGGCTGGGGTGTCAGACAGTGTATGTGTGGGTCTGTGACTACCAGTGGAACAATGCTGGGGTGTCAGACAGTGTACGTGTGGGTCTGTGACTACCAGTGGAACAAGGCTGGGGTGTCAGACAGTGTATGTGTGGGTCTGTGACTACCAATGGAACAAGGCTGGGTGTCAGACAGTGTATGTGTGGGTCTGTGACTACCAGTGGAACAAGGCTGGGGTGTCAGACAGTGTATGTGTGGGTCTGTGATACCAGTGGAACAAGGCTGGGGTGTCAGACAGTGTACGTGTGGGTCTGTGACTGCCAGTGGGACAGTGGAACAAGGCTGAGGTACTGAATATATCTAAAATTATCTTTTCTTTCAGACAAAAGAAAGTCTTATATTTGCAGATCCTCCCTTCACAATTGTGCCTGAGGGCCTCAAAAGGTATTAAAAGAAACCTGTGACTCACTGATGTAAAAGTAAAACTATCCTCAAAAGTCATAGCAACATAAAAAACAAGTAAAAATGAATACAACAAACAGTGAAATGCTCAGTTGCAGGTGTGGGCTCTGAATGTTAACAAGAAAACAAAACCAAATGAAAACGGGCGTCCAACGTTTTCCCTTGAAGTGCCTGACTAAGAAAAGAAAAATGTGTCAATATCCTGAGAAGTAACACTGAAAAATAACTCACAATTACTTTACTATGACCAAAAAATCCTAATGATCGCTATGAATTTTTTGCCCTTGCTCGTTGGTTCACGTGATACAGATCTGGATGTCACACACACACACACAGAGGTGGCAACCAATGACGTAGGACATCTCTTTAATGAAAGCAGGTGGCGTATATGAGTGTACACTTCTCAATGCGTTACCCACCTCTCTAGTCATTAAACAGTTAATATTAACGCGCAGGGGGTGGAGTCTGTGTCCTGTGCCCACGTGAGCAACTGCCATGTCCGCCTCTTTGGACCTGATGACCTGGACTGATGGTAGATGTTATTTCTGGGACAAGGGACAAGAGAAAAATTAATTTAGGGCCAAATTAATTTTCTGGCCTAAGATAGGTAAGGGGGTACTTATAATTGGGCAGTTTTAGCTCTTGTTCTTTAACCCTTTGATTGCCAACGCACTCAAAGTATTAAAGACCAGGGTGCAAAAAAAAGTTTGTACCGGTAACTGTAGGCAATGCAAAGCTATGCTCGTACTCTTACGTTTTACTGTGCAAACTATGGAATCCATCACTTAAAGGGATAGTAATGTTTCATAATAAAAGCAGGTCTAATTAATCATCATAGTATTTGGACTTTGGACAGTGTTATTTGAATTCTGTCAGAGTTGTAGTTCAAGAGTAATTCAATGACAAAGTATCCCCCTCCCTCCCCTTTTACTGATGTAACACTGCTCAGCCAGATCAGAAGGGAGGTGCCCAGGTAGACTGCAGAGAGGGACAATCTTCAATTAAGATAAGGGAAAAAGCTGAAAAACTTGTCAAGGGGGGAAGGGCTTTCATTGTTCTCATAGGAAGAAGATTGTCCCCTGCTGTTATCTGTCTGGTCTATGGACTGGATTCCACATCTGAGAAGAGATGACTTACACTAGGTAAAAGGGGCAGGAGAGGAAACTTTGCTTGTGAATATCTCTCAGACCATAAAGGTTTGAGAGATAAGACTTATATCGTTCTTCATGTTTTTTTAATGCCTACAAAATAAAATAAAGATAAAACGAAGTATTACTATCCCTTTAACTGTCAAAGCAGAGCAAAGGCTGGTGTGTGTAGCAACCAGATTTAACCCTTTGGTTCCTGGAAGGGTGAGCAATGCATGGCAAAGCAATTATCTATACATGAAATGCAAATTTAAGACTCCGTAACAGTCTCTGCATGTTTATTCCACTATGGATTTTACAGTATTTTTATGAAATGGGGGCCAGCACATGTCAAAGTAAAAGAGTAGTCACTGGTAGTCAGTGACTCACTTAGCAGTATTGGTCCAATGTTGGCATTATTCACAGCAATACAGCAAGGGGGCAGCATTGGCACTAACTCCAGGCACAGGCAGCTCTCCAAAGTGCTCACTGTGTGAAGACGTGTCTGACAAGTCACCCTCACGCAGTCACAGGACTGTAGCACTTGCAGGTTGTATTGTGTGGGGAAGCTTCTCGCTCAGCACAGAACATGTAATAGAAAGAGAGACGTCCACAACATTTAGAGGAAACACTAAAGACCCCATAAAGAGGTCATAACCTTAGGAACCCAGACATAAATTACATAGGGAAGAAAAAAAGGGCATGGCTGGTGGGGGGGAAGAGCTCGGGAAGGTAGGAAAGGCCGATTTGGGAAAACCTCCAAGCCAGGAGGCCAAATGGCCACTCAGTCCAGAACCGAGGATGGGTCACTGAATGCCAAACAGGGTCACCAGATCTGTGAGAGCCTGGCCTGTGTGTCTTAGAGAAGGGTGTGGGTACCAGCTGAGGAGGAAACAGGAAGTCCACTGTTGGGAGGGTGACGCTGATGGTGCTGGACGTCCACACTGTGGAGTGTAGGGTTATGTTAGAATTATCTGTGTTATTCTGTTGCACTGTTTTGTTGTGGGTACCATTCCCCTTTAAAACCCATACTGTGTGCAGTCGTTGTTACAATTCCTTTATTGTTGTCTTAGCAGGGATTAATATCTATCATTAGATACCTAGCTAAGTGGAGACACCTCCAAAAGCTCATTATTCCCCAATCTACCAGATCTGCGGAGACTCAGTATCATCCTGTTAGCGCCAGAATCAGATATAATCAGGTATAAGGTCAGTAGCTGGTCAACGTGCAGTCCAGTAAGAGTTACACTAGACTGTACAGGGTCTTAAAGTGTATATAATGCCAGATAATGGTAGGTGTTTGTGTTCCTTTAACATGGAGCTGTCACACTGAAAAAAAAAATTTTGATCATTTTGAAAGATTTTTCAAAATGACTTGTGTTACCCATTTTTATTTCAAACACTAGTTTCAGAAATAATATTTGCATTACATATTTCTCAGTTTAAGCAAATCAGCAGGAAGTGGCGGTTAGTAATGTAAAGCAGTGTAGAATGTTATTATCTGTCCGGCAGGAAATGGCAGTTGAGAACAGAAAGCAATGTGGGATGTTACTATCTCACAGATAGATGATAGATAGATAGATAGATAGATAGATAGATAGATAGATAGATAGATAGATAGATAGATATGAGATACATAGATAGATAAGAGATAGATAGATAGATAGACAGATAGATAGATATGAGATAGATAGATAGATAGATAGATAGATAGATAGATAGATAGATAGATAGATATGCGATAGATGGATAGATAGATAGATAGATAGATAGATAGATAGATAGATATGTGATAGATAGATAAATAGACAGATAGATATGAGATAGATAGATAGATAGATAGATAGATAGATAGATAGATAGATAGATTAGTAATAGGGAACCGTGTAAAATGTTAGTAATTGGCAGGCATGTCTGGCAGATTTGCTCTAAGTGACAAATAAAGAAAGCTAAATACCTAATTTAATATTGTTTTAAATTAAAAAAAAGACAGATAATTACTGAAAGTTCTTTCAAAATGTCCTATTTGTTGACGGTGGCATTGAGAGTTTTTCTTCATTGCCTCCAGATTACGAGTCACATTTTTTATTTCACAGAAGTGACAGATTTGGATGTCCCTGTGCAGAGGTCATTTACATAACAAACACATTTCCATCTCTAAACCTGAAATTAACAGTTGCACAGGATTACAAGAATATGACTCATTCATACGGCATAAAGGAATTTTGTCTGCAATGTTCAGCAATTACTTTTTGAGAAGAGGTTTAATTAGCGCAGTGTTGGGCAATAGGTTTCTGTGCGGCTTACAGTTTGGTCTCTGGTTCCTTTGAATTAGTAGATAACTAAAGGGATAGTAATACTTATGTAAAAAATATATATTGTAGTGTTTATCCCCTGAGTAAAACAAGGCTAGCCCCACATAGATAGATATGAGATAGATAGATAGATACGAGATAGATATGAGATAGATAGATAGATAGATAGATAGATAGATAGATAGATATGAGATAGATAGATAGATATGAGATAGATATGAGATAGATAGATAGATAGATAGATAGATAGATAGATAGATAGATAGATATGAGATAGATAGATAGATAGATAGATAGATAGATAGATAGATATGAGATAGATAGATATGATATAATATAGATAGATAGATAGATATGAGATAGATATGATATAGATAGATAGATAGATAGATAGATAGATAGATAGATCGATTGATATGAGATAGATAGATAGAAAGATAGATAGATAGTGATAGATATGAGATAGATAGATAGATAGATAGATAGATAGATAGATAGATAGATAGATATGAGATAGATAGATAGATAGATAGATAGATATGAGATAGATAGATAGATAGATAGATAGATAGATAGATATGAGATACAAAGATAGATATGAGATAGATAGAGATAGAGAGATAGGAGATAGATATATATGAGATAGATAGATAGATAGATAGATAGATATGAAATAGAAAGATAGATATGAGCTAGAGATAGAGAGATAGATAGGAGATAGATAGATAGATAGATAGATAGATAGATAGATAGATAGATATGAAATAGAAAGATAGATATGAGATAGAGATAGAGAGATAGATAGGAGATAGATATATATGAGATAGATAGATAGATATGAAATACATAGATATATAGATAGATAAATAGATATGAGATAGATAGATAAGAGATAGACAGATATGATATAGATAGCAATAGATATGAGATACTTAGATAGACGGACAGATAGAGATATGAGATAGATAGATAGATAGATAGATAGATAGATAGATAGATAGATAGATAGATAGATTAGATAGATTAGATAGATATGCAATAGATAGAGATATGGATTACACGTAGTTTATTAATGGTGATTTTGCGTGAGTGTAATTTTGGGTTCCCTATTTTAAATATTATGTGGTCGACATAAGCAATGCATTCTGTACCCCCTCTGGCGCTCAGAGGGTTAAATCTATAGACCTTTTATTTCCACCTTATGCTCCAGCTGGTTTACGCCTTTTGTTTTGTGGATACAGCCCTACACGTTTTACTCATAAAAGAGACTAGGGTCAAATAAACTGAACCAAACCAACTGAAATGAAAATTCCCCAATTTTCCACTGATTTAAATAGGGCTTTTAACGTACAAGAATGCCAAGGAGTCATTTGGAGATCTTTCTACCATTCCAAGAGAGTTAAAAACAGCTTTTAAAACAATAGCTTTTAGGGGAGAATTTTTATTCCTTTTTTGGTAGGCTGACCATATCTCATTTTTAACCATATACATTCCACACTACAAGAAAGAAGCAGATAGATCCGCCTTCTTCTTCAGAGCTCCAAAAGCCTGGAATAACCCGCCTGAAAAAAATCAAATCTTTGCTTTGCAATATGTTGCAAACCCCTCTGACTCTCAAAGGGTTAAGAGGCCGCTACCTCACTGCTCCACATGATGCAGTCTTGCGCCACCTCACTCATGCGATGCAATCATGTGCAGTAGAGACTGCCCGAACGCGGGTACTGCGCATGACTGCATCGTGACAAACATCCTAGAGAATGATTATATAGGATTTGTAAACCTATCTACATTATAAGTACTGTAAAATCTCAGTTCTTAGACGCACCTGTGTATAATACGCAGGTGTATATTATACCCAAGATTTTAGGGGAAAACAAGAGTGCCTGTGTATAATACGCACCCCCACTTTTCATAAGGTGAAGAGGGGTAAAATTGTGTGTATTATACCCGAGATTTTACGATATGTTTGTTTGTATACATTACCGTTCAAAATGTCCTTGTTTTCCATCAAATAAGTTGCAAAATGAACAGAAAATACAGTCAAGACGTTGACAAGGTTAGAAATAATGATTTTTAACCCCTTAGGGACCCTTGACGTACCAGGACCGTCAAGGGTAAATTTGCTCGAAAGACCCTTGACGGTCCTGGTACGTCACGTACTTTTTACTTACAGCGCTCTACCGGGAGCGCTGTAAGTAAAAATAGGGCATGAAATAGACCGCTCCAAGATCGGAGCGATCTGTTTCAAGCCCCATAGTGACGCGCCGATACACGTGACAGGTCACGTGTACCGGCTCGTCAAAGTGCCCCTATGCGGACGTTATGGGACGGAAACGTCCCATAACGTCTGGTCCTTAAGGGGTTAATCTAACTGTGTCCTTCAAACTTTGCTTTCGTACAAGAATCCTCCGTTCGCAGTAATTACAGCCTTGCAGACCTTTGGAGTCCTAGTTGTCAGTGTGTTGAGGTCATGTTCACCCCGTGCTTCCTGAAGCACCTCCTACAGTTTGGATCGGCTTGATGGCCACTTCTTACGTACCATACGGTCAAGCTGCTCCCATAACAGAAATAAGGAAATTTCGAAGTGACCCCCAAACTTTTGAACGGTAGTGTGTATACTGTTTTTTCATTTATGTAAATATGTAACGTTTTACTGTAAAACGTCTCCACGACATAATTGAGAAATCTCAATGTACTCTTCCTGGTAGAACATTTTCTAAATAAATATGTCATTGTTGCACTAAAACTAAAGCAGCCGTGCAGTATGGATTGTTTTGTGTATCCGGGATTGAAGTGGAGGTCTGGTCACCCTTCCTTATGGTGCAATTGTTTTGAAAAAGAACTGCTTATCTTCTGCTGATATATCTGGTGCTATGTAAACGCCATACCGCTGACCTTGATCACACTGTTCCAGGCAATGACAGGAACAGGAAGGAATGTCCTACAGTGCACAGCCTGATAGTAAGACTGTGGGTTTATGTTACACTTACAGCTTGGGATTTCCTCTCTATCCGCGTGTCCCATCCCCCCATCACCCCACACATATATATATATATATATATATATATATATATATATATATATATATATATACACACACATATACATATATATACACACACACACACACACACACACCTATTGTAAAGCACTGCGGAATTTGTTGGCGCCATATAAATAAAGATTATATATATATATATATATATATATACACACACACACATATACATACATACATACATACATAGACAGACAGACAGACAGACATATATATACACACACACACGCATACCCACACACATATACACACATTCACACACACAAACACAGAAACATACATATACAGACACACACACGCACGTGCATGCATGCACAGACAGACAGACATACACACACACATGCACGCGCGCACACGCACGCGCATGCATGCATGCACACACAGACAGACAGACAGACAGACATATACACACGCACACACAGACAAATTTATAAATATTTTTGATGCAAAATTACGGTTCTGGGGCAAACCAACAGCATTGTAGGGAACACATAAACATGAATACACACCACACAGTCTGATCTCCTAAACACAGGGACACCAGGGTGATACACTTATATATACACCACACAGTATGATCTCCTAAACACAGGGACACCAGGGTGATACACTTATATACACACCACACAGTCTGATCTCCTAAACACAGGGACACCAGGGGGATACACTTATATACACACCACACAGTCTGATCTCCTAAACACAGGGACACCAGGGTGATACACTTCTATACACACACCACAGTCTGATCTCCTAAACACAGGGACACCAGGGGGATACACTTATATACACACCACACAGTCTGATCTCCTAAACACAGATACACCAGGGTGATACACTTATATACACACCACACAGTCTGATCTCCTAAGCACATACACATCAGGGTGATACACTTCTATACACACCACACAGTCTGATCTCCTAAAAAGAGGGAAATCAGGGTGGGAAAGAGGGACAGAGGGATTTGGGTCCTAAAGAGGAACATTTGGGAGGTATGGGATAAGGATGATGGGAGTTGAAGTGTCATATGCTTGCTTGATAGCTCTGAAACATTTTTTCCCCCGTTGTCAGAGGCAACCACTATATTCAGTGACTGTAGCGACGTTGAAAAAGGTGACATGAGAATCTCGCTTTTTTTATGCACGGCGAGATTCTCATGTCGCCATCTTGAAGACGGCAAAATGGTTTATGCGGCTTCTGGCCGTACAACATTTTATTTGCAACGTTTCAAAAAAAAGGAACAGTTTTTAGGTACTGACATGACATTTCAGTGGAGACACGTGCATTAACAGTAAGTAATTCCCTGTTCTTGACTGGGAATTCTCAGTGACTGGAATGGAATATTGAACGTAGAATGACAGCTGCATTCTCTGTGATTGTCACTACTATTTTTAATGTTCAAGACACTCCTGAAATACAATCGGGACTTTTTGGGGCACCTCTGCAGATTTATTTTGGGTTAATTTTACAAGGACTTAAATGGATAGAAATACTTCGTTTTATCTTTATTTTATAGGCATTAAAAAAACATGAAGAACGATATAAGTCTTATCTCTCAGACCTTTATGGTTTGAGAGATATTCACAAGCAAAGATTCCCCTCCCGCCCGTTTTACCTAGTGTAAGCCATCTCTTCTCAGATGTGGAATCCAGTCCATAGACCAGACAGATAACAGAAGGGGACAGTCTTCTTCCTATGAGAACAATGAAAGCCCTGCCCCCCTTGACAAGTTTTTCAGGTTTTTCCCTTATCTTAATTGAAGAATGTCCCTCTCTGCAGTCTACCTGGGCACCTCCCTTCTGATCTGGCTGAGCAGTGTTACATCAGTAAAAGGGACGGGAGGGGAAACTTTGTCATTGAATTACTCTTGAACTACGTATCTGACAGAATTGAAATAACACTCTCCAAAGTCCAAATACTATGATGATTAATTAGAGCGGCTTTTATTTTGAAACATTACTATCCCTTTAAACAAGAAAGCTGTCATATGAATGAGGACTGAAGCTTATTGCTGATTATGAATTATTGTATAACAATTTTATAGGACGTTGTGTAACCATGAGCAGAGTTAATTTGGTTTTAATTGAAAGTGAAAGTTTAGTATTCAGTCTGCCCTCCCCCTTCGAGTCATATCTAGTAGCAATGACACATGTTATTTTGCAAGATGTGTGTGAGTGTATATATATATACAGTGCAGTGGCAGCCGTCAGCATGACAGAACAGACGTCTTCCTACTATTCACCATGCGTGACAGACAGTCGTTTGTACAATCAGGTAAGAGAACTCCAGCTGACTGACATCAGTGTGTGTTATGTCCATGTGCGTTTATGTGTTTGTATGTCCACTAAGGTCATGCATGGGCTGTAAACAAAACCAGGAAAGGGTCTAGGACCTTAATATATAGAACCTGGAGGACAGGAGGAAGATGGGGGATAAATGTATAATGTCAGATATATTAAGTGAGGAGGGATCAGCTGTTCACAATAAATAACAGTGGATCAGGAACTCTTGGGATAGATTGCGCTAAGCATACGGACTGACTAGATGGGTCAGTTGGTTCTTATGTGCTGCCAAATTCTGTGTATATATATATATATATATATATATATGTGTGTGTAGCAATGTATATATGTATGTGTGTGTGTGTGTGTGTGTGTGTGTGTGTATCAATGTATATTATATATATATATGTGTGTGTGTGTGTGTGTGTGTTTACAGCAATGTATACATATGTGTATGTGTGTGTGTGTAGCAATATATGTATGTGTGTGCATCAATGTATACGTGTGTATGTGTGTGTGTGTGTGTAGCAATATATGTATGTGTGTGTGCATCAATGTATACATGTGTGTGTGTGTGTGTGTGTGTGTGTGTGTGTGTGTGTGTGTGTGTGTGTAGCAATATATGTATGTGTGTGTAGCAATATATATATGTGTGTGTGCATCAATGTATACATGTGTGTGCAGCAATGTTTGTGTGTTTATGTGTGTGTAGCAATGTATACATGTATGTGTGTGTATCAATGTATACATGTGTGTGCAGCAATGTATATATATGTGTGTGTGTGTGTGTGTGTGTCTCTGTGTCTAGCTGAATGTGTTAATATGTGTGTGTGTGTGTGTGTGTGTGTGTGTGTGTGTGTGTGTGTACACATCTCTGTGTGTGTGTGTGTTTCTGTGTAAATGTGTGTGTGTGTTTCTATGTAAATGTGTGTGTGTATTTCTGTTTGTATGCGAATGAGTGTGTGTGTGTGTGTGTGTGTGTGTGTGTGTGTGTGTGTGTGTGTGTGTGTGTGTGTGTGTGAGTGCTGAGGGACTGTGCAGTGTATTGTGCTGCACTTCCCTCCCCCCGACACTAGAGGGGGTACAACCCAACAAGAACCCTCTATGGGCATTGCTAAGTAAAATAGTTGCTAATGCATTGGAGGCCTCTCTGATATTCAAGGGGTTAAGAGACATTTGGAGGCCACTCTGGTACTTGTGGGGGGTTAAATTAAATCAAAGGGGATTTGGCGGCGGTTCGTCCTCCCACCCAGGGTGTTTGGTTTACTCCAGGACAGCTGAATTAGACCCATAGGGCCATATGCACAGACAAAGCGGAACAATTCTGGGCCAAAACACCTGCACCTAAGGGAACAAATACTAATTCCCGTTAACCCTTTGAGTGCCAGAGGGGTACATGCAACGCATTGCTTTGCTATGCGCTGCATTGCATACCCCTCTGGCACTCAAAAGGTTAATGCAGTGGTTTTGTATCTGGCATCTAAAGGATTTTTTTCCATTAATTTGCAGTAACAAATGTTAATTTTTAATTCATATCCATTAACATCTCAAATGGAATAAAAATGTTCGTCAAGCCTGTTGGCAAAACTACCTGGCACTCACAGGGTTAGAAATGGAACCTCTCAGGTATTCTCTTTATAATAAAATAAAAAAAAAAAAAACCTTTCCTTTGCAATGCATTGGATACCTGTCTGGCTTTCAAAAGTGAACTGTTATTTTAAGAAAAAAAAAAAATATATATATATGTAATACGGATTCCTTGCTGAGGAAAACACTATGCTCCCACTATCTGGAAGTCAGTCATTCAAATGTTATTAAAACTCAAACTTTTCTTTTTACATTCAGTATTAACCCTTTGAGGCCAGAGAGGTAGCAGCGCATTGCAATGTGTTACGTACTCTTCTGGCACTCAAAGGGTTAATTTAGTTAGGTGTAATCAATTATACAGGCAGATCTGCTCCAATTAGACAGACAACTTTTGCTCGACAGCGGTTTTGTAGACCCCTCACCACCACCACCACCACCATCCCTAACCTGCTATTGGCTGGGATGTTTCTTTACAGAGAAGATTATTTTGTTTTACAGAGAATTAAAATCTGTCTCTATGTTGTACTACCTGTTTTTTTTTGTAAAGTAAATCATTATTTTTAGAAATTAGCCTGTAAAGGAGCCGTAAACTTTTTTTTGATGAAAAAATATAAATATTGTAGGGCTTCACCTGTTAATTAAAATAAGTGTACTCTCACTACTGAGATATGCATATTTCCAGAGTTATTACAGTTTATACCTGTGGGGTTTTTTTTGTTTTTTTTTAACATTAGCATTGCCCTCTAGTGGTCAAATTCCAATTAGTTATTCTGTTAAATTCTAATGGAAAGGAAAGTCTGTGACATACAGTTCTCCATAGAATGTGATAGAAACTGCTGTCACTTCCTGTCAGTTAGAACTATCAGGAAGTAAACAGAGTAAATTCACTTCCTGTCAGAACTATCAGGAAGTAAACACAGTAAATTCACTTCCTGTCAGTTAGAACTATCAGGAAGTAATCAAACTGTAAATTCACTTCCTGATAACATTTGAAATGTTATATCATTTGAATAAAACAACTGACAGTGGTGAGAGTGCCCTTGTTTTACTCAGCGAGAAAAGCTCTATAACATATAGGTTTTCATTAAAAAAAAAAGTTTACTGCTCCTTTAAGTTTTGGTGGCATAAATACACAGTATGCTGATTAGTTCTGTTTCAGGCCAAACTTCAGGCCGTTCACTCTGCTATTAACCACGCCCCCAGCATGTGGGCTCTGCCTAGATACATTCATTGTCCAATGTTTGGTAATAGTAACCCTTTAACTCTTTGAGTGCCAGAGTAGTACGCAACGCATTGCTTTGCAATGCGTTGCGTACCACTCTGGCACTCAAAGGGTTAAAGACCGGGGGGGGGGGCTCAACACGTTGCTTTGATTTAAAATAAAGTACCACACTGTCCCAGTAAATCTAGGTTCATTTGTCCCAAAACGATATATATTACAAATATTAACAGACCTAGAAAATTAGCAATTAAAATTTAAAAAGTACCAGCGTTAAGATTCTGTACATGCAAGTTACAATGTTCAAGATTTCACCAAATGGCCGCCTCACAATAACCATAAACCTGTGAGGGATTCAGATTCTAAAGGTGCTTTTGTGCCATATTTTACCTTTATTGTTTGTAATAAGTAGGGTTGCCACCTTTTCTTCCAAAAAATACCGGCCATGGCATTCCGTCCATAGACTTAAAGGGATAGTAACACTTCGTTTTAACTTTATTTTATTTTGTAGGCATTAAAAAAACATGAAGAATGATATAAGTCTTATCTCTCAAACCTTTATGGTTTATGAGATATTCACAAGCAAAGTTCCCCTCCCCGCCCCTTTTTCCTAGTGTAAGCCATCTCTTCTCAGATGTCAGTCTGGTTGTATGACAGTACAGATAACAGAAGGGGACAATCTTCTTTGTATTAAAACAATGAAAGCCCTTCCCCCCTTGACAAGTTTTTCAGCTTTTTCCATTATCTTAATTGAAGATTGTCCCTCTCTGCAGTCTACCTGGGCATCTCCCTTCTTATCTGGCTGAACAGGGGGGGGATACTTTGTTTGTGAATATCTCTTAAACCATAAAGGTTTCAGAGATAAGACTTATATCATTCTTCATGTTTTTTTAATGCCTACAAAATAAAATAAAGTTAAAATGAAGTATTACTATCCCTTTAACATTGGACAGAAGCCAATTTTTTACCGGCCTGCCGGTAAAATACCGGCTGGGTGGTAACCCTAGTAATAAGCAGTTTTACTGATCTGTGGGCGCTTCTGTTGTCTGGATCTATACTTATTCCTCCTTCCTGTCTTACGATGGATCCTGCTTGAGAGGTGGAGTCAAGGAGGGGGTTTCAATCGGGGAGCGTGATTAAAATATTATAGGTTAATTTCCCATAATCCAGTGATTTTAATTAACAGTGCCCTCTAGTATTCAAATTCTATTTAGATATTCAGTTGCATTCTCTGAGAGAGACGAGTCACAGACAAACCGTGATAGAAACTGCTGAATAATGCTGTGAGTTTGAACTCTCAGGAAGTAATCACTCTGTAAGTCTGATGTTTTGAATGGTTATAACAGCGTTTGAGTAAAACAACTGACGGATGAGGAAGTACCCTTGTTTCTCCTCAGTAGAAAAAGCTCTACAACATATAGCAGTGTTTCTCAACGTTAGTCCTTGGGGCACACCAACAGTGCAGGTTTTCAGGTTGTTCCTGCTTAATCACAGGTGAGTAATTAGTGGCTCAGTCATTGTGATTGATTCACCTGTGATTAATTAGGGATATCTTGAAAACATGACCTGTTGGTGTGCCCAGAGGACTGGAGCTGAGAATCACTGACATATAGGATCTCGTTACAAAAACATACCACCCAATATTTCAAATTTCCAAAGAGGGACACTTGTGTTTTAGGGGGTGTTGCTGGCGGTGTGGCTGGTGGGCGGAGCATTATCAAGAATTTTTAGGCTATTTCATGACCTGTTGAGACCTCCTTGTGTAACCTAATAATTGACTTATAACAAGTCCAAAGCATTTTATTTACACAGACTAATTTATAAACACATATACTGACATTTAAACAAACAATAATGTGAGTTTTATTGCTGGGGAACAATGGGATACACTTATATATACACCACACAGTCTGATCTCCTAAAAAGAGGAACATCAGGGGGAGAAAGAGGGACAGAGGGATTTGTGTCTAAAAGAGGGACACTTGGGAGGTATGCAAAAATAGTTCCTGCGAGAAGTGGTACTGTACAATTTCAGTGGCGAGATTATAGGTCAGCCATGGAGAGCCACTGATTCCACTTCATCCTCTGTTATTTCAGGTCAGGGGAGGTTAGGGGGCTGGTACCTCTTCAGTCTGATCATCATCATCAGCTCCAATGACACTCAAGGGAAACGTAAGTAGCTCACAGATCAGTGCGCACAGACAGGCCATGTTATAGAATGGTGGACAAGGGGTAAGATATAGGCGCTGGTTTAACTTTGAATTAAACTTTTAATGATAGCGTTTAACCACTTGGCTTCGAGAAAAGTCTCCAATACGTCTGTCACAATGCATTGAGATCTTTCTAGAATCTGGGGGCGAAAGTAGCGCTTTTTTTTTTTTTTTTTTTTAAATAACGGGAAAGAAAAAAAAAAAATCTGTCGTAGCACCTTTCCTTGTGAGTAAAATGTTGTCTAGTTTAAACCCCAGGGATGCCCGATAAGCCTCCCCTGAGTTAACCCTGTCAGTGCAAGAGTGGTTTAAAAAGCATATTAAAGTGGAACTTTCTCCCTAATACAATAGATTACTAGCCTAGCGATATGCAAAGTTATACTATCCTTAAGCGCAATAAGTCAGTGTATTGAAGAAAAACCACATGTTCTGTAGGCATTGGGCAACACAGAGCTTACAAGAGAAGCTCTGTGTGCCTGCGCGGTCAGTCCCTTCGGGTGCCCTAAGACACAAAGGACGCCACTCACCAATGCTGGCAATGAACAGGACAGACAGCGCAGACAGAGGTACATTTCCTCTAAGATGTCTGCACTGTCTGTCATCTGGTTCCTGCAGAAGATGAGGTTTTTCTTCAATAACACTGACTTATTACACTTAAAGGGATAGTAATGTTTCATAATAAAAGCAGCTCTAATTAATCATCATAGTATTTGGACTTTGGAGAGTGTTATTTCAATTCTGTCAGAGTTGTAGTTCAAGAGTAATTCAATGACAAAATATCCCCCTCCCGCCCCTTTTACTGATGTAACACTGCTCAGCCAGATCAGAAGGGAGGTGCCCAGGTAGACTGCAGAGAGGGACAATCTTCAATTAAGATAAGGGAAAACCTGAAAAACTTGTCAAGGGGGGCAGGGCTTTCATTGTTCTCATAGGAAGAAGATTGTCCCCTTCTGTTATCTGTCTGGTCTATGGACTGGATTCCACATCTGAGAAGAAATGACTTACACTAGGTAAAAGGGGCGGGAGAGGGAAACTTTACTTGTGAATATCTCTCAAACCATAAAGGTTTGAGAGATAAGAATTATATCGTTCTTCATGTTTTTTTTTTAATGCCTACAAAATAAAATAAAGTTAAAACGAAGTATTACTATCCCTTAAAGGACAGCCTTATGCCTATCCCATGCATGCTTAAATTCTGTCACTGTATTAACTTCTACCACTTCTGCTGGTAGACTATTCCATGTATCTACTACCCTCTCAGTGAAGTAAAACTTTCTTACATTACATCTAAACCTGTGCCCCTCTAGTTTTAGACTGTGGCCTCTTGTCCTAACATTTTTACTCCTTTGAAATGTACTTCCCTCCTGCACTTTGTTGAATCCCTTCATGTTTTTGAATGTGTCTATCATATCCCCTCTCTCTCTTCTCTCCTCCAAGATATACATGTTCAGATCCTTTAGTCTATCCTGATATTTCTTTTCTTGTAAGCCAGTCACCTTTTTAGTAGCCCTTCTCTGAATTCTCTCTAGAGTATCTATACCCTTCTGGAGATGAGGTCTCCAGTACTGTACACAATACTCTATAGTATCTATATCCTTCTGGAGATGGGGTCTCCTGTACTGTACACAATATTCTAGGTGAGGTCTAACTAGAGATCTGTACAGTGACATGACCACTTCCCTTTTTCTGCTACTAAAGCCCTTAGCTATACAACCCAGCACCCTGCTTGCATTCCCCACCGCTTTATTACATTGCCTGCCTACCTTTAAGTCATTAGAGATAATTACTCCCAAATTCATTTCCTCTGCTGTCTCTGACAGCACAGTACCCTTAAAGGGGAACTTTCACCCCGCAATAACTAAATCTCCCCTTACTGCTCACCTGGCGACTAGCTGCTTAGTAGCGCTAGTCGCCAGAAATCTTACCCCGTTCTCAAGATTTCTGCGTTTTAAAAGAGCAGGAAGCACGGACGTCTCTTCACAGTGACGTCCGTGCGCCTGCGCTGTCAGTCCCTTGTGCACCGTACGGTGCACAAGGGACTGACAGCGCAGGCGCACGGACGTCACTGTGAAGAGACGTCCGTGCTTCCTGCTCTTTTAAAACGCAGAAATCTTGAGAACGGGGTAAGATTTCTGGCGACTAGCGCTACTAAGCAGCTAGTCGCCAGGTGAGCAGTAAGGGGAGATTTAGTTATTGCGGGGTGAAAGTTCCCCTTTAACAGTATATTTTTCCTTTGATTTTTATGTCCCAAGTGCATTATTTTACATTTATCAACTTTAAACTGCATCTGACACACTTAACCATTCTAAATTTACCTAAATCATTTGTCATTTGGCTTATTCCCCCTGGAATGTCTACCCTACTGCAGAAAAATAGCACCAGGGACAAGACAATTTTAGGGACCCATTGTAAATGCTGACAATAGAAGAAGATTTAGGATTTGTAGTAGTTTATGGTGAATTGGAGGGCCTGGAAATTGCTTGGTACCATTGTCTATGATCTGTTAACCCTGTGAGCACCAGAGGGGTATGCAACGCATTGCACACCCCTCTGACACTCAAAGGGTTAAATGATGGAATTCATTGCCCAAGGATGTGGTTATGGCAGATACAATGGATACATTTAAGAGAAGATTAGACACATTTCTTTCCAAAGGGAACATACAGGGTTATACTGTTTATTAGTAGGCAAATTAGGAAGGTCTGATAAAGACTAATTTATTAGGCAGTAGGAAAGCTATATAATCCTCATGTCTCTGGGTTATAAGGCAAAGGTTGGACTTGTGTCTTTTCTACCTAATTTACTATGTTACTATGTCCTCAATCACTTGGTTCAGCATCGGTATAAGCAAAATAAATGAGCAAAAATCCCGGAACAAAAGCTAAAAGCTGATAGCAACCCTTTGAGTGCCAGAGGGGCACTCAAAGGGTTTAACACTTAGGTTGCCAAGAGTATTCAACTCACTGGCAGACAAAGGGTATATTCTAGAACGATTCTCAATTCCAGTCCTCAGTACATACGAACAGGTTGGGTTTTCAGGAGACCCCTTATTAAGCAAATAAGATTAAAGGGATAGTAATGTTTCATAATAAAAGCAGCTCTAATTAATCATCATAGTATTTGGACTTTGGAGAGTGTTATTTCAATTCTGTCAGAGTTGTAGTTCAAGAGTAATTCAATGACAAAGTATCCCCCTCCCGTCCCTTTTACTGATGTAACACTGCTCAGCCAGATCAGAAGGGAGGTGCCCAGGTAGATTGCAGAGAGGGACAATCTTCAATTAAGATAAGGGAAAAACCTGAAAAACTTGTCAAGGGGGGCAGGGCTTTCATTGTTCTCATAGGAAGAATATTGTCCCCTGCTGTTATCTGTCTGGTCTATGGACTGGATTCCACATCTGAGAAGAGATGGCTTACACTAGGTAAAAGGGGCGGGAGGGGAAACTTTGCTTGTGAATATCTCTCAAACCATAAAGGTTTGAGAGATAAGACTTATATCGTTCTTCATGTTTTTTTTAATGCCTACACAATAAAATAAAGTTAAAACGAAGTATTACTATCCCTTTAGTTATAAATGGACTACTGACACTGGTGAACCAACTCTCATATTAGACCCTGCATGACGCAGGGAGTCCCGCCCTCCCTGCGGACACCCATGGCCACTGATTACACACCTGTGATGATGTAGGGATGACGTTTCCCAAGGACTAACACAGAGAATCACTGCTCTACAACACCAGCCTATGTACATCACAGAGCAGTATAAAAAAAGAATTGCGAACCTTAAGAGCTCCCTCTTGTGGATAAAATCAGAACTGACAAAACTTGTGGAAGATTCCAAAGTGGAAGAAATCTTAGTGATTACCCTCCGTAGAGTAAAATAGGAATTGGAAAAGTGATATCACTGGATAAGTTAGCTCCACTTTTATCACCGCTTAGTGACTCTCCCCCATTGTCTTTTAACTCTTTAAGGACCAGAGGTGTGGGTGTGTGCGTGTTGCACACCACCACTCCTTGTGCTTAAATGGTTAAAATACATTCACTGTACATTTTCATTCAAGGGGTTTCATTATTTCAAAATAAATTAATGAGAATTCATTGAAATGTAGGGAAATTTTGGATTTTTCGTCTCCCTTCTAGGGTGCGTTTGGTTTGATGCGTAATTCCATCTCTTTAGCTTGAAAATAAGGCCCCAAGAGGCAGTTACTCCTATGGAAATGCTCCCTTTTAAAGGGACGGTAATACTTTAGTATAAAAATGTCTAAAATTGTAGCTATTAACACTAGAAGGAGAATAAGCTACTTCCCATTCTCAAAACATTATAGTTTTTGTGTTCATAACTTTTAAAGTCCCCCCCCCCTCCTTTCTCATACGTCAGCGTTCTAGCTGACAGAGGCAGATCCTGGGAGAGATGGAAGCTCTTGAGAAGAGCCGAAATAGCGACATTTATTAAGAAATACTTAATTGGAACAGTCTACAAAGTGTGCTTGCAAACCAGGCACACTTTGTAGACTGTTTCAATTAAGTATTTATTTTGAAAGGGTAGTAATACTTATAAATTACTAATCCCCATATTGTAGCTTTGTTAAAAAGAAACTTATTGCCCCCAGTGTCATCTCTCAAACCCTTATGGTGTGGGAGATGATAGCGCTCAAAGTTCCCCTCTCCCTCCTCCTTTCCTGACTGAACGCTGACTGCAGGGGAAGCTGTCGTACGACAGTCTTATGTGCATCAGGCGGCTCTGCAGCTGAGCCGAGATCACGTTTATAAAAAAGAATTATTTCACTGAAACGGTCTTCTACGTGTGCTTGGTTTGTGCTTGGTTTGCACGCACATGTAGAAGACCGTTTTAGTGAAAGATTTCTTTTTTTTTTATAAATGCGATCTCGGAAATGCTGCAGAGCCACCTGATGCAAGTAATACCGCAAATCCCTGCAGTCAGCGTTCAGTCAGGGAAGGGGGGAACTTTGAGCGCTATCATCTCTCAAATCATAAGGGGGCAATAAGTTTCTTTTTAACAAAGCTACAATATGGGGATTAGTAATTTGCAAGTATTACTATCCCTTTAAAATATCACTATCTTGGCTCTGCTGAAGAGCCTCCACTGGTCCCAGGACCAGGATCTGCCTCGGTCAGCTAGAACACCGAAGTAGGAGAAGGGGGGGGGACTTTAAAACTTATCAACACAAAAACTATAACGTTTTGAGAAATGGGAAGTAGCTTATACTACTTCTATTGTTAATATCTACAATTTTAGACATTTTTATACCAAAGTATTACCGTCCCTTTAATGGTTACAGAAAACTGGGGGTTTTAACCTTTTGAGTGCTGTTGGTGCATTCCGATCTGCACACCATTATTCTTGTACCTGGATGGAGATGTGGATGCTTTATTTTGCCCTAGGTGGCAAGTCCTTAGGTGTACGTGTGAGGTCTTTTTTCAATGGCCTTTTTGCAGTCATTGACATAATTGCACATCCTACAGGCACTCAAAGGGGTTAACGCCTTGGTCGTTAGCATGATAGACTTCAACGCATCACTTCTCTAGCATTCAAGGGGTTAAAATAGCCATGCACCCGGTCTTACATTTGCTAAAAATATAAAACAGACAGAAATGATCAAACCCATTCCAGTGCTAAACGCTCCTGTTTTTTCGTTACAGCTTTGTTTGAACGGCCTAAGATTATATCCCCCACAAACAGCACGGTCATCGCGGAGGAAGGTAAGTACTCAATCAGAGACCGTTTTATCATCCTGTAACTAAGGTGATCATGTATTCCTTTAATTCAGGGAAACAGACAAAAAAAAAAAAAAACCCAAAAAACAAAACAAAAACACTGCAGAGTTCTGCTGATTCCTGTCCAGTCCTGTGGAATTAAATCATACCCCTCTCTCACTTAGGGTGACCACATTTCCGTTCTGCTATTCCGGGACATGTGGTCACCCTACTCCTCTTCATCTCCACATTGCCCCTTGATGCCCTACCTTGAGTGCTCTGTGCCTCCTCCGGCACAGAGCTGAAGCTCCCACGCGCTGTGCTCAGTAATGCAGAGCGCTGGGAGATGATGTCATCTCCCAGCGCTCTGTATTACTAGAGCGCTTACCTCCAGGAGATCAGGCTCACCTGGATTGCCGCCCTGGATGTCAGCCTGCAAGCGGTGTGTCACATCATGGACGCCGCGAGGGAGCGCTGATTTATGCTACCAAGCGCTCCCTCGCGGCGTCCATGATGTGACACACCGCTTGCAGGCTGACATCCAGGGCGGTATATATATATATATATATATATATATATATATATAAAAAAAAAAAAAAAAAAACACAGCAAACACTGGGAGGTCACTGAGAGAGTGACTGTTTGTGCTGCTGTGTGGGTGGCTTGGCTTCATTCCGGGACACTTCATTGTCCCGGTGGGAGATGACCCGGGACACGACACATAGGCTTGAAATAAGGGACAGTCCCGGACATTCCGGGACCCGTGGTCACCCTACTCTCACTGCCAGGAATGGCCAAACTGTGGCTCTCCAGGGGCCAAAGACAAAAATAGAAAATCAGAGCAAATCAAGCAAACAAATTGTTTATGGAACCCTTAATAAACGGGAAATTAAGCTACGCTATTTAAAGGAACACAAATTTATTTTACTAATCCCCACTTACAGAGATCTAGACATAAAATCTTAATGGCCAATAGGAATCAATTTGGTGGCACTGACGAAACTTCCATTTTAATTTGTACTGGATATTGTAGAACTGGGGAATCCATATTGTGCTGACCAAATCCCTTCTGTGCTGACTTAACCCTTTAAATGCCAGAAAGCTAGCCAACGCATTGTGTTGTATGCCTCCGGCACTCAAAGTTAAGAAAATTTTACAAATCATAATCCTTATATAAACTTTGCTACCATGTATGAAAAGTGCTTGAAGCTGGGCCTGAAGGGCATAATATTTTAACATTCAGCGTGCCGCGGCCCGAGGCAGGAAATTACCTTGCCCTTTGTCTTCGATTCCCTCCTTGTAGTTGTTCTTATAAGATAATTTAAGATAACTTAAAAACTACACGAGAAGTCTAATTACTTCCACACAATGGAAACTTTTAGATGGAGGAGTTTGAGGTCTTAAAGGGATAGTAATACTTGGTTTTATCTTTATTTTATTTTGTAGGCATTAAAAAAAAAACCATGAAGAACGATATAAGTCTTATCCCTCAAACCTTTATGGTTTGAGAGATATTCACAAGCAAAGTTTCCCCCTCCCCGCCCCTTTTACCTAGTGTAAGCCATCTCTTCTCAGATGTGGAATCCAGTCCATAGACCAGACAGATAACAGCAGGGGACAATCTTCTTCCTATGAGAACAATGAAAGCCCTTCCCCCCCTTGACAAGTTTTTCAGGTTTTTCCCTTATCTTAATTGAAGATTGTCCCTCTCTGCAGTCTACCTGGGCACCTCCTTCTGATCTGGCTGAACAGTGTTACATCAGTAAAAGGGGCGGGAGGGGGATACTTTATCATTGAATTACTCTTGTACTACAACTCTGACATAATTGATATAACTCTCCAAAGTCCAAATACTATGATGATTAATTAGAGCTGCTTTTATTATGAAACATTACTATCCCTTTAAAGTCTGACATTAAGTCCAGTACTAATTAAAAATCAAATTGGAGAAAGCAATCCACACAGAATTTATTCATAATGGCCATTAGGTGTTTCTGCTTTATTATAAATATATAATCTAGGGCTTTTTTGCGGATGACAAACACGAAATTACAGTATTCACACTGCTGAGAGTTGCTCCTTTCCCAAGATATTACAGTTAAACTGTCTTTTTTTTTCTCATTAAAGGGGAACTACCACCCGGCAAAAACTTTAAATTAATTAAGTCTTCATCTGGCGACTAGCTGCTTAGTAGCGCTAGTCACCAGAAATATTACCTGGTTTCAAAAATTTGAGTTTTTCGGAGGCTGACAGTAGCAGGAAGCACGGACATCTTGTCATAGTGACGTCCTGTGCTGTCAATCCCCGGGTCTAGGAGGCGTTGCTAGGAGCCGTCCGGCTCCAAAAGGGACTGACAGCGCAGGAGCACGGACGTCACTATGACGAGATGTCCGTGCTTCCTGCTACTGTGAGCCTACGAAAAACTGAAAATCTTTGAAACCAGGTAATATTTCTGGTGACTAGCGCTACTAATCAGCTAGTCACCAGATGAAGACTTAATTAATATAAAGTTTTTGCCGGGTGGTAGTTCCCCTTTAACATTTCACCTGGTGCCCAGACACTTATTCCACTGCCTTTATGGGAAAGGCGAGCCACTGATTATACTCCTTGAATGTCATAATACCTGCATCATCATGTTGCATGTTTGAACAGTTCTCACATTTGAATAAAGCATCTCCTAGAAAAAGATGAATTGCCCATGTAGCACATTACCAAGGCAAAACACACACACACACACACACACACACACACACACTGCTAGAAAGGCAGCCGCAGTGGGAATTGTAGATGGAGTAAATAGGCAATTTTATTCAGTCAGCATGTCAGTTCCCCTCTGGATTTTTAGGGGACTGAACCATTGACCGTTAAGTATCCTGTTTACTCAATCTACAAGTCTCACAGGAGTTGACCTTCTTAAGGTAGGTGGGTTATAGTGTTCCTTTACCGTGAATGACCTCTGAATATCAGGCAGGACACGGAGTGGGTGGCACAGGTGACATTAGAGGGGGTGGGTTGTATAACACAGAGTGGGTGGAATCGGTGACATTAGAGGGGGAGGGTTGTAGAACACAGAGTGGGTGGAATCGGTGACATTACAGGTGAGTGTTGTAGAACACTGAGTGGGTGGAATCGGTGACATTAGAGGTGAGTGTTGTAGAACACCGAGTGGTGGAATAGGTGACATTAGATGTGAGTGTTATAGGACACCGAGTTGTGGAACCTGTGACATTAGATGTGAGGGTTTTAGAACACTGAGTGGGTGGAATCGGTGACATTAGAGGTGAGGGTTTTAGAACACAGAGTGGTGGAATTGGTGACATTAGATGTGAGGGTTGTAGAACACTGAGTGGTGGAATAGGTGACATTAGAGGTGAGGGTTGTAGAACACTGAGTGGTGGAATCTGTGACATTAGAGGCGAGTGTTGTAGAACGCTGAGTGGTGGAACTGGTGACATTAGAGGTGAGTGTTGTAGAACACAGAGTGGTGGAATTGGTGACATTAGAGGCGAGGGTTGTAGAACACTGAGTGGTGGAATAGGTGACATTAGAGATGAGGGTTGTAGAACACCGAGTAACCTCAACCTCTCTCCCTCCTGCAGACACCAATTGTACACTCACCTGCATAGCACGGAGCACGTGGCCCGATTTCCACATGGTCTACTGGCTGGCTAACAACAACTTCATTGAGGATGTCTACCCCAATGGGAGAGTGACCGAGGGGCCAGAGAGGTAAGGGCCATTAGTAATAGAATGATAGTTTCCCTTTATTAAAAACAAAAGTGTAGATTGTTGCGGCGGTGGGGGGGAGCCACACAAGGTACAAAATACCCTAAAACATAGTAGAAGTATTTTATTCCATTTTTTTCTCGATCAGGGATACTGGGGACACTGTTCGAGTAAACAGCATATATGTCCTACTAGCCATTTGTTTGTAATATAATTTTTGTGTGTTGGTGGCATCTTATGCTAATTAGTTTATTTTCATAGATTCATTAATAGGACAGCGTGCGTTAATATTGACCCAGCAAAGCCCACACACTGGGTGCGTGTCTAATAGCACAGAGTATGGCGTTTGGCCTGGAACACATTAACATACTGTGCATGGCATAGACTGTGCCACCAAAAAAAAAAAAAATTTCTCAAAAATAATATATCCAACAAATTGTTAGTACAACATATAGGTAAGGAGACCACATGTTCTGGACTGCCCAGGACAGTGATGGATTTTAAACGTGCGTCCCTGTTCACAAGCAGCCCCCTGCGGGGAAAATGCAAAGTCGAGGAATTAATTCTACAAAGTACAGAATTCGATATACTAGAGAGAGAATTGCCTATTGACTGCTCTGACAAAGTGACAGGCTGGGCTACAAGAAAATGGCCTCTTAATAGAGTTCTGAACACTAGCAGGAGAACCAAGCTCTATTTCCAACATCAAACCGTAGTTGCAGAGCCATTTTCTTGTAGCACAAGTTCACACTAAAGCTTGACGCTCATTTTCATGTAGTCAAGCACAGATGTCACTTTCTGTCTCGGCATTCGGAGGACAGATCTCTACTATCTAGAACACTGTGTTACAACAGAGACCAGGCAGGTGGTGCAGTCACATCCTGCGATGTCACATGACTCTGCTGGTACAGACTCACTAGACCAGAGGGAAAGTGCTCTGCTGCGCTTGTCCTGACAGTATGCCCGAATGGTAGAAATGTGGTCACTGCATATTATTACTTTTCTGTGTGTGCAGGTGGTATTTACCAGAATTGCACTCTATAATTATGATCCCTGTTTAAAGCAGATCATGAAGATATAAATGATCCCCAAATAATTGTTCGTATACTGGGAATCAAGGAATTAGTTATATGTTAAAGTTTATTAAGTGCTGGAGTTATCTGCAATCATGAGTTCTTATGAGACTCACCTCAACACGACAGTGCAGACATCTTGGTGTAGTGGGATCTGTGAGCCTGTACCGTATGGTACACTATAACTCCCCCCTATGGTGAGGAGACAGGGATAGACAGCGCAGGCGCAAAGATCCCACTTCGCTAAGATGTCTGCGCTGTCTTGTTCAGGCGAATCTCATAAAACTTATGATTGTAGCAATGCCGGCACTTATTAAATGTTATAACACTATTTCCCTAAGTGCAGGCATTATTTGCAAATATAACATATAACTATTTCCCTGATTGCCAGTACACTAACAATTAATTGGGGGTCAATTATATCCGTGTGATAGTTCCACTTTAAAGACATGTCGGACTCCACAATGCCTCCATAAAGGTCAATTGTACTGAAGTTGAGGTTACTTGGATGAATGCTTTCCTTAATGAAAACCTATACGCTGCGCTGACTGCGGTTTCACTATTCCCACAGACAAATTGCCAACCAGACCGTAGAGAAATCGCTTGTCTTCTCAACCACGCATAAGGAGGATTTCAGTGTCCAGTTCACCTGTGTTATCCAGGACCCCTCGGGGGTGGATGTTAAAAATGTCATTTTACAGACACCAGCAGAGAGGATTTGTAACCAGACCAACAGGTAGGACTGTGCCTTTAAGGACCTAATTCACAAAAGTAAAGCGGCACAATTCCCTTGAATTCCAGAGAAGTTCCCAATGCATGGCAACGACCTCTCTAGCATTTAAGATCTTAAAAACCCTATTTATATCAATTAATCTAGTTTGCTGAATTAGGCCCTATGTCTCTGTGCGGGTAGATACAATTATTGAGCTGCATTGGTCAACAGATCACCAGAGGATGAAGAGGGCTGAGGGGTTACATAAGGGTTAAGGGGTTTTATTTTAAACCAAGGATACCAGGGGGTTATGCACTAAGGTGTGATAAAATGGAGATAACATCTCCAGCGATATCACTTCTCCAGTTCCGGTGTTATTTTATGGAATCAATGAACTAATATCTCTCCTGCTTGAAGTGATAGCACTGGAGAAGTTATCTCCACTTTAAAGGGACAGTAATACTTAAAATGTAAATAAAAATATGTTGTAGGTTTATCCCCCTGAGTAACACACGGGTACTCCCACTGCTGAAAGGTGTTTCATTCAAAAGTTATTAATTTTCAAGGTGCAATATCACAGTGGCCTGAAATTGTGCAGTGGCGCTGTTGCTACACGATCCTATGGACAGCTCTGGTCAAATGACCATAAATCTCCATAGGATGGTGTAGCAACAGCGCCACTGTACAATTTCAGGCCACTGTGATATTGCACCTAAAAAATTCAACTTTGAAAATTAATAACTTTTGAATGAACCATCTTTCAGCAGTGGGAGTGCCCTTGTTTTACTCAGGGGGATCAACTCTACAACATATTTTTTTTTACATTTTAAGTATTACTATCCCTTTAATCACAATTTAGTATACTTCCTTTGCTGACAAAGCATGTTATGCCCCCATTTTGTTGACTGTAATGCATTATTTGCTAGTCAAAGGCATCCAACTTCAGAGTCCACTCAGACCCACTGTACAGTTGCATGCGGCGTGCGTTGTAGGCCTCAGTGGCTGTGCCAGGGCTAAACGTGCGAGTGCTACATCGTTTTTGCCAGATGCACTAGTGTCTGATGCATAAATCTTTTGTTCCTATAGGGAAAGGCATTTGGGTGGTTAAAGCCGATCATAGAGACCTCAAACACCAGATGAACTGTTACTGAATCCAACAAAAGAACTCAGCACAAAACTGGCCATGTTCAGAAAGAAGAGGAACACATTTGGGACCATGCAACCATAAGGGACAGGATGTTGATCCAGGATTTGGAAGGAATTTTTTTTACCCACTTGCAGCTAAATGGAAAATTGCTCCAGAGGGTTTTTTTTTGCCTTCCTCTGGATTAACAGGGGTGTTTTTGGCATGGGCTGGACTTGATGACACATGTCTTTTTTCAGCCTCATCAACTATGTTACTATGTAAATGAAAATTCCCAAAATACTCATTGGTTTAGAGGACTTTTAACCTGCTCAGTGTTAGGGATGGATTGCATTGAAAACATCTTTAGCAATCAGGGAGTTGAAAGCCCCAATTAAAACAGCAGTAAACCTTTATTATAAGAAAGGAGGAGAGAAAAAAATATTCATCAGGCTTTTCCCTATTAGTAAAACAGGGAACACCAACTTCCAGATGATGCTTGGCTCCAAATCAATTACAGTAATTTTTTTTTCTTTTTAACGTTAAAGGGATAGTAATACTTAAAATGTAAAAAAAAAATATGTTGTAGGGTTTATCCCCCTGAGTAAAACAAGAGAACTCCCACTGCTGAAAGATGTTTCATTAAAAAGTTATTAATTTCAAAGTTGAATTTTTTAGGTGCAATATCACAGTGGCCTGAAATTGTACAGTGGCGCTGTTGCTACACCATCCTATGGAGATTTATGGTCCTGAGACCAGAGCTGTCCATAGGATCGTGTAGCAACAGCGCCACTGTAAAATTTCAGGCCACTGTGATATTGCACCTAAAAAATTCAACTTTGAAATTAATAACTTTTGAATGAAACATCTTTCAGCAGTGGGAGTACTCTTGTTTATCCCCCTGAGTAAAACCCTACACATATTTTTTTTTACATTTTAGGTATTACTATCCCTTTAACAGTGAAATGTGGTCCCCGCACAGCTTTTCAGCCACTCAGAACAGTTCTCCATAGAGAGAAAATGTTCAACTACTTTGCAACAAACTGGTATAACTTTTGAATAAAGCATCTACCAGTAATTATACCCCTGTTTTACTTTATGGAAACCTAGTGTATGGTATTTCCAGCAATTGATACTTTCCGGTGCCTTTAATTCATTGGGAGTCTGTATTTGTCCAATCAGAGCCAGCTGGTTTTCTTTAGAAAATGACCATGTGTTTAACCAGGGTCAAACACAGAAATGGTAACCTCACCGATGTGGGGTCTTCTCCTAGATGATCTTGTGAATATAGAAAGAAAAAAAAAGGAGGAACATACCAATTCTGGTGGACATTGAAGATGTAAAGTTTATCCGAGAGGACGAGAACAAGCAGTATAGTAAAGGACAAAACCAGTAGGATTTTTCACGACTATGGTTTTCACTATCCAGAGGATTAAGAAATGTTATTTCAGATAATAGTTGAACGGACTCTGGCTCAACCATTAAACACCTGTATGCCAAGAGATCTCCAATGTACTGTATTGCATTTGAGACCTCTTAGAATCCAAGGGGTTAATGGAAAACACTACAGTTGTGAGTTATAACGTAGGTTCTAGAGCGGCAGTAAAATTATGGGGGGGGGGGGGGGGGGGGAGTTCAACATTCCCCCCCCCCCATATTACTACATCTTTAACTGTTTGAGCACCAGAGGGGTTCACATTGCATACCCCTCTGGCACTCTACAAGTTAAACCCCTATGAGGGGGAAAAAAAGGGGGCGTGCAACATATTGAAAAGCATTGTGATTCACAAGGGGTTAATAGCTATAACTCTCAAACTGGTCCTGCACTTTACCAATGTCACTGCTCGCCGGGGATCGTACTGACTTATTTTAACATTTATAGGAATATATTTTATATACAGGTATAGATCTGTACTTTGGGCAATATATAGAATTTGTCAGCATGCACCATACTAAAGAAAGTGCTGCTAGCATCTGACTGTTACATGTTATCGATCAGTTAATTCTGGATACATCCGTGTTACTAGATTTTATAATACATAGAGTTTATGTAAAAACTGCTTATTTCAGTGCAAAACTCTCCCTTTCACCCCCTACCACACAAATTTATGGGAGTTTATAAATGTTTTGGCTGAGTCAAGAAAGCATAAATGTTTATTTTAACCCCTTCAGGACCAGAAAGGTGTACAACGCATGGATTTGCAATGTGTTGTACACCTCTCTGGTCCTGAAGGGGTTAAAGGAGCAGTAAACTATTTATGAAAACACATTTTATTCAGCTTTTCCTGCTGAATAAAACAAGGTCACTCCCGTCGCTGTCAGATTTTTTTTTTTTATTCAAAATTATAGCAGTTTAAATAATCAGGAAGTAAATTTACTGTGTTTACTTCCTGATAGAAACTGCTGAGTCACTTCCTGTCAGAACTATCACATTCTATGGAGAACTGTATGTCTGACTTTCCTCTCCATTACAATCTAACAGGAAAACTAATTAGAATTTGACCACTAGAGGGCACTGCTAATATGTAAAAAACAAAACAAAACATGGGTTTAAACTGGAATAACTCTGGAAATATAAATCTCTCGGCAGTGGGAGTGCTCTTATTTTACTCAGTAGGAAAATCTCATATATATATATATACATATATATATATATATTTTTTTTTTTTTTTACAAAAAAGTTCACTGCTCCTTTAATGGGACAGGGCCTGCACTGGAGCGCAGGTAGGGGGGGGGGGGGGGGGGGGGGTGTGTGTGTGTGTGTGTGTGTGTGTGTGTGTGTGTGTGTGTGTGTGTGTGTGTGTGTGTGTGTGTGTGTGTGTGTGTGTGTGTACACATGTCTTAACACAACCACCATTGGAAGTTACTCTCGGACATTGCTAAGTGGTCATACAAACCTTCAAGACTACACAGATCATTGGACTATTCAGCTGACTTCATCTTCTGTTCTTTTCTTCCTATAAACATCCCAGAACTGATCAGAAGCAAGCAGGAGTGGGGTGGGAGAGGGATGATGGGAGTCAGAGTACAAGACAGCTAGAGTACCACAGGTTGACCAAGATTTAAATGCAACTTTTAGGTCTTCAAAGTACTGTAAAGCAAAGAACTTAAAGGGATAGTAATGGTTAATTTTAGGTTGATGTAATATTGTAGACATAAAAGAAAAGGTTAACATCGATGTAAGTCTTATCTCTCAGACCTTTATGGTTTGAGAGATATAACTTGCTAAACTTACCTTTTCCTGGCTGTTTTACTCAAGTCTGCCATCTAGCTGACAGCTGCAGATTCCAGTCATTTGACCAGACAGAGGCTCTTCAGCAGAGCTGAAATCACACTATTTAGAAATAAATACTTCATTGGAACGGTCTACAAAGTGTGCTAGCAAACCAGGAACACTTTGTAGACCGTTCTAATTAAGTATTTATCTTTAGATATCGTTTTATCGGTGCTGCTAAAGAGCCGCATCTGGTCAAGAGACCAGAATCTGCTTCTGACAGCTTTACAGCTCGTCAAGCAGAAAGGGGAGGGACCACAGAACTTTATTTTCCTATATCTCTCAAACCATAACAGTGTGAGAGATACAAATAAGTGCAAGTACTCTTAATTGTATCTACCATATAGTTAATACTTTTTTCTGACATTACTATCCCTTTAAGACACCTAGCATTCAGGGTGTTCAAATCTGTATGGAGGACACAAATCTACCTCTCTTCTCACAGCACTGTTTATTCTCAAGTCATTCAATGTCTAATGGCCCGCCCTCTTAAACGCAATATGGCTAAGGCAAAACGGGTCGTCTCCCCTCCTAAACCCTTTCTGCATCAGCTGACAATTTTACCATACACTCTATAACCAAAGTATGCTGTGTTGTTACAATCTATTCTACCTTGACATCCCCCCCCCCCCATATCCCATCTGTCAACAATACCTGCCTCTTCATCCTGAAAAATATTGCCAAAATACACCCCTTCCTCTGTATGTCAGCCACAAAAACTCTCAGCTCAGGCCCTCATTCGCTCTCGATTAGATTATTGCAACATTCTGTTCTCTGGTCTTCCTGCCTCCTTCTGTCCTCAATTCAGCTGCAAGAATAACTACCCTGGTTACCAGATACCCTGCCTCTTATCTGCTCCTGAAATCCCTCTCTTAAGGGTTCCTTCTGTCCTCTCCTTACCAAACTAGAGCCATTTCTTGGCTGCAATCATGTTCACTGGCTGCCCCTA